>JAHKKF010522937.1:0-10075 GCA_019740295.1 Labeo calbasu
TTATTATTGGACAGTATGTAGTTGACAGAAAACAAAGTTAAAGGGGGGGGGGGGGGGTAAATTACGGGGGTGCCGACTAATTTAGTAATTTTGTTGTGTGCTTTTTCTTTTCTTTTAATTTCTGTTTGAGGAACTTTAATACTTCTAATTAAACATAATTATTTCATATTGCTGCCAAGGCAATAAGTCTCATTCAAGGCTCACATTTAATATCTTAACACAGAAAATGTGCTTTATCTATTCATTTATGGCAATATTTTGAACCCTGTAACGAAAGGTTTCACTTACAATAGTGTCTTTGACAGGCTCATCCAGGGTGGAGAAATCATTGTCAGCGCTCTGTGAGCCCACCGGCACAGATATATCTCCCTCCACTGGAATGTCCTCCGAGATTGAGATGTCAGACAAACCTGCAAACTGTGACATAAAGAATGACTGTTTAAATACTTCATAGCAAATCCAGATACCCAAAACACTCTACATGCAGATCACGTTCATCTACACTGATTTTAAAAATGTGGTCCATCGGTGGTCCATGCAGCATTTAAAGTGGGCTATGTGTTCATTGACTAATTAAACAATAGAGGTAAATCATAATCATTAAATGACCCGAAAGGACCAATATTGAAGTAACTCAATAATACTAACATTAACATAAAACATTAACATTGATTTCAATTAAACAAGAATAAAACAGTCAGGCAAATTACTGAATAGTAAAAATGAGACTGTATGCTGATGATAATGTGTACACTATTTAAAACTTTAGTTAAATTTTGTGTTGAAAACATATACATAAGGCAGGTGACATGGAAACGCTCCTGACCTCTATCTCCTGTGTCGTTTGAAATGTGCCTGATGATCTTGGATGTTTGTCACACTCACACTTTAAAGTTTTAAATGACACACTGTCTATCAGGGACGAGCTCAACGTGTAGTATCAATCAGTAAATGGGGATGGAGAATTAAATGTTTTACCTATTTCATAATTACCGAGATTTATGTACACAAAATCACATTTTCAGAAACATTCGTAAAGGGATAGCAAAGAATTTGTAACTTTTAACGGTCAGACGGAGGCAGAGAGTGAGACTGCGTGTCAGCAGTTTCAGATTGCAGATGTTATTCCACTGTCACTGTTTACATAGTTTGTTAACACTGCACGATAAAACGCGTACTGTCGTTTTCAATAGAAAACAGCAAATCTGTCAGTGCGGACATTTGGGCGATGTTTGAAAAAAAAAAACGTTTAAGGTAACGTTAGTAAATGTTCTCTTGAGCTGAGAAACGACCATCTGCGTTTACATGTATTACCCAAACAAAGCTTTACTGACACATTTACCAATTCTCAAGCTTCCACACAGGGTCGGCAACCATACAGACAAAAACAGAAACTCGACTGAAAACCTGACAACCTGTTTTAAACAAGTGTAACCGTTTTAAAAACATATTTTGTCCCTTACCAGAGGCTTGTTAGACTCATCTACTTCCGCCATCTTCACACGGATACGTCACGGATACGCGTGACGTCAAAAACGCCAACAAGCCACTTACATTATAAAATACTATATAATATGCTTAAAATAATATATACGTATAAAATACATTATGCAATTACAAATTACAAATTTAGACAAAGTGTAACTAAATTAAATGTATATATCAATTACTCTGAACAGACTCTCCTCATTGTTATATTCGCTTAATAACGTCTCAATAAAGTCCACATATTTTATTTGTAGCCAAGTGGACATGTTAAAGGTTTTACATGTTGTTAATATATACTACTATATACTGAACCATATTTTAAAAATGCTTTTAAATCTGCTTATATGATGATTCAGAAGAATGTGTGTTTCTTTAAGGGTTGGAGCTAGTGTGGGTTTAGAAATACAATGTGCGGGTAGAATGGCAACTAGCATGAATTTGGAGTGTAAAAATAGGTAAGGCTTAGTGGCCCGGATGTTGTTTCTAACTGGACAAGCACAATGTATCTACTTAATAATTTTTCTGTTTTAACTATTAACTGTATATTCAATGTAACGGCTAGTTAAATTTCTCATTGTCGTAGTTTTATTGTTGCGTGTTTTTGTCTAGATCACTGCTGACGTGCCACTTTATCGGAGCGTCACGTGGAAAGTGTTACTTTTTCAAGCGCTGCTCAAGGTAGACCAATCATAGTCGTTTATGATTGCTAAACACCGCGATTATAAATTAACAGTTTCATACAAATTGCAGGGCATGTATTCCATGTACCAATAATTTCAAATAACATATTTAAATGATTATACTTTTCAGTCTGTAAATGTCTGCAGTAAAACAGAAAATATCTAAAATATTTGAATGGAGTTGAATAGAGAATATCCTGTGTGAGCCCTCAAGCGCCCCCCAGAGGAAGGCAACGGTGTGTCTGATAAAAATAAATCTTTTAGCTACTAACCATTGACATTTTGCCGCCCAATAATGTGGGAGTATTCAGTATGTAGCCCTGCCCGCGTTTGTCAGTCCCTCCGCTCCCAAAACAAGGAAAAGTATAGAAATACAAATACTTTCTTTATCAGCACTTTTCCGTTTTATTTTGCCACTCAAATTGCTCGACTGAAATAACAACACCGCGACCACACGGAGACAGTCACTACCGGAGCGCTGGATTATTGGTTTTGCAACTACATTACATCCAACATGTCATATATGGGGAACTTTATCGAAACCGATTAATCGAAATCAACTTGACTAATACAGCCGAGTGATCAAAAGTCTCGTCTGTCGTGGTTTGTGTACTTTACTGATAACAAAAGGCCGGTTATCTTCATTGATCGGTCAGAGGGGTGAGAATGGGGCATCCTCCACTAGAGTTCAGCGACTGTTACTCCGACAGTCCAGATTTCAGAGAGAGACTGAAATGCTACGAAAACGAGCTGGAGAAAACCAACAAGTTCCTCAAGGATGTCATCAAGGACGGGAACAATGTGATCAACACGATTAAAGGTAAAATGGTGTTTTACAATAGCCGCGGGGGAGGTGGATGGAGGTCACCGCCTTTGCAAACCCAAGATGACGAATAAAGACATGCAAAATCAGTGCATAACTGTGTGTTAATGTAAGGGATATTTCTTTACATTTGTAAGGCTTTTGCATAGGCTTTCACTTGTGGGTCCCTGGTTAGTTTTAAAGGGGATTATGAATTGTAGAGGGGAGGGAGTGATCTGGCAGATGGTGAGCAGCTCTTGGAAGATCCCCCTCTCAGAGATGCTGGCAAGCCCTTTTAGGCGACTGTTGATTTATTCATAGCAGGCACCGTTCATTTTCTAGATTAGTAAATGAAATTGAACTGGAAAATTTAGAGGTGGTGTGAAAGTGTCAACAAGATGATTAAAAGTGGACGGAGAACCAGTAGTCATACGAACTCTCAGATGCTATAACTGTAAGCCCTTCTCGCTATTCTGCTCATCTCATTGAAGTAAGCCACTTTGCATCTTCAGACCGGAGGAGATAGAGATGAAGGCTGTAAATGAGCAGCCTGAAGAGCATTCATTACTATGGCCATACACACCGCAAATAGATGTAATGTCTCTCTTCCTCTTTCCTCTTCTATTGTTTGGTTTATCTCTGAAGTGTTATGAAGCAACAAAATACAAATGGAAAGTTTCCAAGATCACAGCACTGCTCTACCAGCGCTGTTCCCCTGAACAAGGCCGTTAACGACAGAGGAAATGTTAGTGCAAACAGTGCACTTTAGAAAAAGCTTCTGCTTAATGATGAGAAGCTGAACCCAGCAGAGCTATATTACAGTAATTATAGATACAGATATAAAAGTAATTATAGCTGTGGGTATCCCAGTGCACAGCTCAAATGTGGTCCTCATTGTCATTAGGGCTCAGGGAATTTTAAAAGTGTGATTTCAGGCCTGTTCATGGAAATTAATACATTTTAAATTCAAATAATGCAGTCTAAAAACTAGTACATTCTTATTAAAATGTTACTGCATTTTTTATATGGAAGGACTTAACTGATTAAAATAAATGAACATATAATGACCACATGTGACCCAGGGTTACAAAACCATAATTTTTTGAAATTGAGATTTATACATCATCTGAAAGCTGAATAAATAAGCGTTCCATTGATGTATATGTTTGCTAGGGTAGGACAATATTTGACCCGAAATACAACTATTTAAAAATCTAAATCTAAATATTGAGAAAGTCATCTTTGAAGTTGTCCAAATGAAATTTTACTAATCAAAATTTATGTTTTGATATATTTACGGCAGGAAATGTA
Source organism: Labeo calbasu (assembly GCA_019740295.1). Lineage (NCBI taxonomy): Eukaryota > Metazoa > Chordata > Actinopteri > Cypriniformes > Cyprinidae > Labeo > Labeo calbasu. The sequence goes on from JAHKKF010522937.1 coordinate 4,282, forward strand.
CAAAATACCTTAATCTAACGTGATCTGTACTTAATATCCTAATGATTTTTGGCATAAAAGAAAAATCGATAATTTTAACCCATACAATGTATTTTTGGCTATTGCTACAAATATTTCTGTGCTACTTACGACTGATTTTGTGGTCCAGGGTCACATATTAAATGCATCATGGAATGTTACAGTTAATAAAAGTACAGTGAAATGTAAGTGAATAAGTAATTTAGTTAGATTCAAATAGCTTTTTAATATAAAATTATTATTTATCCATTAATCAGGAACAAGTAATAAAAAAAGAAAAAAAAGAATGGAAATTGTTTGTTTAAAATGAGCGGAAACCCTTTGTCATTTTCAGATGATTTCTTGACTAGTTGGAGAGCTTTAGCCGAGTTTTTCCGTCTGCATTTCACTTTGGAAAGAAGACTTGACAGCTGGTCTTCTGTCAGTGATAATTTGATGATTCAGCTTTAATTTATCTCCTAGAGAAGAGCCTCTCAGGCTTCCTTTCCTAATTTCAAGGGAAGTCATAAACACGCTAGTTTTCTAAAAACACAGGAAGGCTGATAGCATTTTTATGTTTTTATTTTGCCTAAGGGACTGTGCAAGATTCTAATTTGACTAACCATAAGCCTCGCTTTATACCTCAGAGTGCAACACTCCAAAAGCAGAATGCTGAGCCATTAAGGCAGATTTCCTTATGGATCTGTGCGGAGCACGACTGGTGGTAATTTGATGACTGCAGTCTGCTCTCGGATGCTTCCAGTGTCTTGGAAGGAGCCTTCAGTGCTTCAGTACCTGAAGGAGTCACTGGAGCCCAACGTATTTTTTCTCTAGGGTTTCCGCTGTTTGAAGTTCTGTAGTTTCTAAAGTCGTATGACCTGACTCAGAAGTTTCGATATGCTTACTTCCTGCGTTTATGTAGTTTTGCACTTGTTGAGGAATATCGTGCGTGCTGTGTGGATATGAAACTTGACACAGGAAGTGTAGCATTTCCTTTTCTCCAATCATGAGGAACCTCTTTGGAGATCTATTGCTCATGTTATGACTAAACAGAGAATATCAACAACATGACAGATTTCCAGAAGGATTCAAATTAAGCTTAAACAAATATGCGTGCCAATACAGGTTGTAAGCCAATTGTTGCGGCTGCTGTTGTTTCAAATGCATTAATGACCAAATAAATCCACACAACAGGTTTTGGAACTTCCCATACACACATCATCTGTTTAGTTCTGCAATCTCATTGTGTCATCTGTGTCAACTGCACTGACTGGTTCTTCAGCCAAGTCTGGTTGTCTTTTACCAGGATGTACTTCTTGGCCTCAGCCGTGGTTGTTTAAGAGTTTATAACCCGCAATACAAAGAGTGATTCAGACACTTTGTCAAACACCTAGCATGCTTTTCAAGAACACCTGTTACATAATTTCTAGTCTGATGTTGCAGGAGTGAAATAGCTCTCTTTTGAGATCCGTGTGTGTTTGTCAGAGGGTTGAACAGGGCGGGTTTTGTGATCTGGTTTGGAGAGTGTAGTCCGTCATGCCAGCTCCTCATGCTTTAGACAAACACACTCTTTGTGTCCTTTTCATCAGAGGGGATATAATCGTTTAAGCCATTGCCTCTGTTAGCACCGCTCACTTCACACAGCGTGCAGGCCTATAGCACAAAGCACAACCAGAGATAGAAAGATGGATAAATGGCTCACATGGCTATTAATCAGTAATAGAGGGCTGAAATCAAATAGTTTCTCTGTTCTGGATGTATCAGAATATTTAAATACTGAAAAATACTGGAATATTATATTATAAAATTAGTGTAAATAGCGATACAGGCTATTTTCACTAAGTGTAAAAAGCAATTAGATGCTATTAACACTAAGTGAAAATAGCATATTTTCTTAGCAGTAGATTCTAGTTACACTAAGTGCAAATAGCTATAGATTCTATTTACACTGTTAAAATAACAGAATTTTCTGCTCATTTTCAATTTGTTTGTATTTCATTCATTTTTATTGAAAATAAATTATATGAGATTTGAAAAGGGAGGGAAAAAAGTTTGCCAAAGGCGGATTTGAACTCGGGTTGATTGTGTCAAAAAGACCACGGCACGCGGTTTACCACCTACACCACTGGAACCGTTGTTTGTTAATTGTCTTTTGTAGTGTTGACTAGCCCAATCATACGCTGGTAGGGGGAGTTAGTGTAAGTTTTGCTTGTTGCTTCTGCCAGCGAGGTGGGCTATTTGCGCTTAGTGACACTCTGTTATAAAATTCAATATGGGTAAACGCTGTGTAGTCATTAAATGAATATTTAAACTGTGTATGTTACATAATTTAACATAATGTAATAACATCATTTAATTTAATTGAAATTATCAATTAAATTTAAACTGAATTTTCAGCAGCCATTACTGTTGTCTTCAGTGTTACATGATCCTTCAGAAATCATTCTTCGATAATTATCACGATAAATGTCCATTTTTTTTTATTTCTTTTAAGTTCAAAGGCAGATTTTTGCTCCAATGTGTAAGTTGTAAAAACCAGGCTGTTAATTGTGTTTTTTTTTTTTTTTAATTAACCATTGGTCTTCCATAGTAGTGTAGACTAGATTTAGATTCTGATATTCACAGTTAAAACCAAAAATATAGCACCTCAATACCATGGTAAAAATGTAATATGATTTCTATGTATTTGTATGATAAACAGTAGGCTAAATACATTTAGCATAAATGCATAAATGCTGCAGCTTAGTCACAAAAAATACTGTAATTATACTCCATTATTCCTCCTTCAATACATTTAATACATGTCTACATTAATAATATAATAAAATTCGACATAAATACCCACATTCCTGACACAATACCATGATGCAGTTAGTGCTACTGAAATGAATCTATGGTAAATGATGGCGATTTGTAGATTAAAAAGCCTTCTGACTGTATCGTTGCACACAACGCTGTATCATCTGGCTAGAAACTGAGTTATTTGAATCCTTAAAAAATGTATCACAGTTTCCACAAAAATATTAAGCCACAAAAGCTGTTTTTAGCATCATGTGACACTAAAGACATGAGTGGTGGCTGTTGAAAATTCAGCTTTGCCATCACAGAAATAAATGGCTAATTAAAATATATTACTATAGAAAACTTTCATATGAAATTGAAACAGTATTTCACAATATTACTGTTTTTACTGTATTTCTGATCTAGTGAATGCAGCCTTTATGAGCATAAAAGACTTTTTTTTCAAAAACATTGACAACCCATGATCTGGAGAGTTAGAGATCTGCTGAGATCCCTCTACTGCTTTATTTTCATAGGCCCGTGATCAAAACACTTCTAAACCTTAGGCTGGCTTGGGAGAATATCCCAGCGATTACAGTACTGTAAAATGCTTTGAATAAATGCAACTGACAGTGGCCTGTCTTGCTGTGTGTGTGTGTGTGTGTGTGTGTGTGTATGTTGATGTGTGTTCTGGCACTGAACTTGTGTAGAGATTTTGAGACATAATTCCATCCTCACTGAGCCCCACAACATCTGATTTCACTTAGAAATAAAGCTGCTTTTCTTATTTCTCCGAGGTTCAGTAATTAATGGCTTCATATGTTAAGTGGCCAGCAACCAAGCAACGTGGTGAAAGGTTGTTTGCGTTTGAATTTCCTGGCCGTGGTTTTCTTTCTGTATTTAGTGAAACTGTGAGAGTTGATATACAGAGTGTTTTATTGGGGATGGGCTGAAGCCAGAGACAGCATAAGGTGGAGGAGAAGGACCACTTAAACACAAATGTCCCGCTTGTCAATTAATAAAGGCAGTGCTTGGTTTGAGCTAAAAAAGCAACATTTAAGATACGTAACTGCCAAAATTCCAGTTACTTTCATAGAAAATAGTTGCCCTGGCATGTGGACAGAAAGAGTGGACTGGCTGTAAAGCTGCTAGCATGTGCGACCCATATGTTCAATCAGGCAGTGTTTTTCTATTGATGTTCTTCATGAGTAGCAATTTCTTCTGACCAAGTAACAAAACCTCCAAAGACTAATGTGGATTTTTCATTGTTTTCTTCATAATTTGACATTATTTCCAGAGTACTCACTAGCAGTGCAGAAGTTCTCCCAGACTCTTCAGTCATTCCAGTTTGATTTCATCGGTGACACTCTGACCGATGATGAGATGAACATCGGTGAGTCAACAGCAGGTCATAACCTGATTAGAGCAGTGCTCATTAGCAAGCCCATTTTGTTCATGTGATGTATTTGCTGTTTTATTAACATAATTATTTGACTTCTGTTCCTCTAAGATTTGTGTGTTGGACTGTGCCTGCATGTTTGGGTCTATCTCTGGCAGTAGTTTTTGTGCATGCATTTGTGTTTCATTTGTATGTGACCACATGTGTTTACCTACACAGCTGAGTCATTTCGAGAGTTTGCTGGTTTGCTGCAGGACGTGGAAGAGGGTCGAATGATGCTGGTTGGTGAAGTACATTTCTTCCCATGCGCTTATAAAACACTGTCAATCATAATCTAAACTCATATAACAACAGCGCCTAAGATTCCCAGATATGTCAATCATTAACATTCTGCAAGATTAGCCTTCTTGTGCTGAGGGCCAGTTAAACAAATCATTTTATTGACATGTTTGTGCCCTAAATCTGATACTTCATCTTTAGAATTCAAGGTTGACTAGAAATCTTATCTAACCACGTTTAACAGGAAACTCCAGATTCAGCCAAAATGTCTTCCTTCCTCAAATGTGTAGGACACATGCTTAAGTAATCATTTGAGAACAATACTTGTGCTCATTCATAATCCAGTAAAGTGTATAACCAAACTGAAAGAAATATTTGCTGCAACATACAGTTTTATGTATTCTCACAAGTTCTGCATCTATGAGGGGAAATTCCCAAACAATTCCCAAAGACAAATGAATAATTTCGTGTTTTTATGTGAAATATATATATATATATATATATATATATATATATTAGTGCTGTCAGTCGAGTCAGTGCTGTCAGTCGATTCAAAAAATTAACTACTTAATTGCACATTTTTCTGAAATTAATCGCAAATAAAGGAGAAGTCCACTTCCAGAACAAAAATTTATGGATAATGTACTCACCCCCTTGTCATCCAAGATTTTCATGTCTTTCTTTCTTCAGTCGTAAAGAAATTGTTTTTTGAGGAAAACGTTTTAGGATTTTTCTCCATATAATGGACTGATATGGTGCCCCGAGTTTGAACTTTTGAAACAAGAGTTTAAATGCAGCTTCAAACGATCCCAAATGCGATTGTAAACAATCCCAGTCGAGGAAGAAGGGTCTTATCTAGCGAAACAATCGGTTATTTTCATTTAAAAAATACAATTTAAATACTTTTTAATCTCAAACGCTCGTCTTGTCTTTCTCTCCATGAACTCTGTGTATTCTGACTCAAGACAATTAGGGTATGTCGAAAAACTCTCATATTTTCTCCCTCAACTTCAAAAATCATTTTAAAATCATCCTACATCACTGCAAAAGTACCAACCAGTCTTTGCAAAGTGAACATGCAAAGAAGATCAAACACCCTTAACAAAAAACAGCGATATAGAACGATTTTTTGATGGAGAACGTGAGACGGGAGTTTGTCGACATACCCTAACTCTCATGAACTGAAAAAAAAACAGAGTTCGGGCAGAGCAAGACAAGATGAGTATTTGACATTAAAAAGTATATAAATTGTATTATTTTTATGAAAATAGATAGTTTGATTGATTGAATAGATTGTTTCGCTAGATAAGACGCTTCTTCCTCGGCTGGGATCGTTTA
>JAHKKF010522941.1:0-11460 GCA_019740295.1 Labeo calbasu
TGAATTGAATCATTGAATTTTGAACTGTTGGAATTAAATCTCTGAGCTGGTTGAATTGTATCATTAAGGGTTTAAACTGTATGAAATGAATCACTGTGTTCAAATTGTTTAATAGTCATTGAGCTGTGTTTAAATTTGAAGATTGGTGTGAAGGGTTGAACAAGTACCTGTCTTTCTAAAAAGGGCTATATCACACTCCATTAATTATACTGTTAAAGATTACTTTTTGGGTCAAAGTGGTACCTCTAGGTCAGTTGGTGAATTTATCTGATTGTTTCATTGACTTTTTGAGTGTATGTACATTTTTTTTTTCTTTTCTTTTTCTGTTTTGTTTTATTTTGTGAATGATTTCTTGTACAATCGGTCTGAATTTCTTCAATGCCTATCAAGAAAGGAGAGCAAATAGAAAATATACCTCAATGCAAGTGAAACTGATGTATTCTTGTTGTTTTTGTCTCAGGCTCAAAAAGGGGTTCACAAGGTTTATTATTTTCATTTTTAATCCTTGTGAATCCTATGTAGAACTGACTTTACTAGTTTTTTTTGTACTTATAAGTAATTTATAAGTTGGCACCCCAGAGCAACTCAGTTCGTTACAATTTGAATTTTGAACAGCCGCAATACGTACCTCAAGCAGCGTAATAAAAAATGTCTGTCCCAAAAATGTGCCAACATCAAGTATTGAACTTGTGTTTTAGTGTCACTTCATATATTAATATTAATATCAAGATTTATACATCAAAAAACATAATTTAGAAGTAATCAGCTGTTTTCTGTTCTGTTTTGAACTCTTTCATCGGAAATCTCTGTTTGAATAGGCGTGGCGGATTGTAGACTAGGGCTACGTTCACACTGTCAGTTTTTGGGATTGACAACCGCATTTACTTACAGGTGTACAGTCTCGAAATGTCCCGTTCACACAGCAGCTAACAGTCGCTTTTCGAATACTGTCTGTATGAACATGCAACTGGAGTCAAGCCCGTATTCCTTACCAGTTACCATAGCAATAGAGACCAAAACAATGTCAAAGATGGCGACGTCCATAAAACTTAAAGTATTACCGCTTTTTGACGACAAGAGTCCAATCAAGCCTTGAGTTCATCCATCAAATCATCATTAACCGACAGCAGCTTTTAAATTTGAGTGGAGAGCGGAGCATTTGCACAGGATGCAAAACTGATGGGAGTGAGCGGCTCCGGTGGAGACTGGATATAAACTTTCAGATGACACACAACTCAACAAATTAAACCACATATTAAAGCACGCAGCACACGGTAGACGCGCGTTTGTGCGGCAGAGCATCTCTCTCACACTGAATGACGTAATGGACAACTAGTTGTCCAGTCCTGTTCCATTCACACAGCGTGTGTGTTCCAAGAATGCAGCTGTGAGTCCTGGGTGTAAGTTTGGTTATAGAATATGGTTGTCACACCTGTAAATAACCGAACTGTGTGTGAACATAACCATATTAAAGACTCAAATACAATATTGACAACAGTATTCTGTTGCTGTGTGAATGTGGCCTTGGAAGTAAACGCCCTCTGCTATGATTGGCTAACAGTTGTGTATGTTTGACAGCCTTCATCCTTCACAGATGTAGGTTAAAAATGCTTAAGTACTCAGTACATATCAAACAATTTGTAATGTCAGTCAAAGCAATAATGACCATGTGATAAAAACAGTTACTCACACTTGTGTGGTGCAGCATTACAGTCAGATCCAATATAGTCGGCACAGCATTGTCTTTTAGTTTAAAATTGTCAGAAAATCCTGCATTGAACGGTGCTTTGTTTCTAAATGACTCTGCGGTAAAACGCCGTGAACAAAGGACCAAGTTCTTACTGACGTGGTCTGGAACTTTATTAAAAATAAAGTTCATCCACTCTGTCCTAATGTTGGGATCAGAAGGAAGGCAATGCAAAGACTGTTTTTTACAACTTGGCACTGGAAAGCATCTTGATGTCTTCGGAGTTATCTTTAACGTTTGGTTTCTGCTTAGTTTCGCTTGCCTCACGCGTTATATACACTATATGCACTAAACCGGCAGTGATGTAGAAGCAGGTGTTGATCTTCTGCAGAGGTGGTGTTTAGCCATAAAGTGATAAAGTGTCATAAAGTGGCACATTCCACAACCTGTCCTTTTGGCAGACTGGCTTCAATATAAGCTGTTTTTAGACTAACAAGAAAGTTTTGAGTTCTGAAACTTACAGGATGTTTTTATAGCACAATGACCAAATGTGTCAAAAGATCAAGGGAATTTTGATTTCTCAGTTCATGACCCCTTTAATAAACTGTGATAACCAATAGTAATCTGTACTTGAGATCATATAATCTCACCTGCTCCTCAGCCACAGCTGTATTATCCGGCGGCTGCATATAGGTGGGCTGTTGTGGCTGGGGACCCTCACGGTGCTGGTTCTGTCCTCTGTGCCTCAGAGTTGGGAAGAATCGGTTCCAATTCAGGAGACCTGTCTGCTGAATTAATGACAGGAATTTGTTTTAAAGTCACCATGGAATAAAAAAGACAATTCTTATTTTTATGGAATACTGCATGATCTGAGCACATCATTTATTTATTTATTTTTAATTCATGGATCCTCATAATCATTAATCAAAAATATCCCCTCCCCTTGCAACAACATCTCTTCTTTTATGGAGTCAATTCTGCATTTGTGTGAGGGCGGGAAAATAATTCCTCCCTTCCAGCAACCTGCCACTCAGACTGCAGCAATCAGCGAAATAACAATGATCCAAGAGAGGCACTGACAAATGACAGTCATTGCGACATTGCGCTATGGAGCCATGTGCTTTTAAAAACATTTTAATGGGTTTAACATTAGATTATCAGTTTGCAATATAGGCTAATTTAACTAGAAACACTGGAGACTGGAAATGCAAAGCATCCTTCCGGTTAAGAGTCAGGCGTGACTTCCGCGTTCAAGAAAAACGCCTCTACAGGAAGACTAACGTAATTTCTGTTTTACGCTGGCTTTAAAGGCAGAGTATCTTACTGTGTATTTCTATATCTTATCTTACTGTAGTCCAGTAATAGAGGTTTTTCGTAACTGTAGTGATTTCTGTCTCTCTCCACATTCACAAACTTCTATTAGAAAAAGACTGAACAACCTGTAAGCATTATTCCAACTATTCACCATCCACAATCCTACTACAGGTTTATCAACTGCAGCGCTAACATGCTCTAGGGATAATTCCAACATAGGACTCAAAGTGCACTTACAACATGATGGAAAACAAGACTGTTCTATGCTAATTATCCATATAATTTAGAGAAAATAACAGCTTTTCGCATTTTCAGTTTCACACAGACGAAATGTACTTTTATCATATATCTGTGATGAAAACATGTGGCTGTCTGTGTTTGTTCACAGGAAACCATTAACTTCCTCTTTGAAAAAAAAAATGGAAATAAGAAGAAAAACAAGACATATCGCTTAACATCTTGTGCTGGGTGACAGAAATACAGAAATGTATATGCTAGTTCACTCATTGCAGTTTTAATGTTTTCCTTATCAATGTTTTCCTCACTAACAGCACGGCGTCTTGAGGTCTAACACTATGTGTACATACCCTCTCAAGAAATGAGTTTGAAATGGAAATTTCTTCCAACCCATAACAAATATTTAAAACAAACAAACAAATAATAAAAAAAAGTATACCAATAATCTCATTTCACAATGATTGCACAAATTGCTGGTCTAAAAAAAAGCAGATCACGCAGATCAAGGTGACATATACAAGATACAAGAAAAACACCAGACAAATTATAAAAGAAATTTACAATTTACATAAGCCGAAAACACAGGACAAAGTACAGGAACTCGAATCAGTGAATCATTATTTTTGTGAGTTTGTTCATTTAGATGAACAAATTCACTAAAAACAGCTGAATTACTGTCAGACTTCTGAAAGATGTAGTTGACATAGTAGCATCTCTACTTACTTAGTCACTCCCCAACACTGAATAAAAACACTGTGTTGGTGAATTAAAAAAAAAAAAAAAAAATCTGATTCTGATAACAACACACTGTCACACTGCTGAGATATTCTAAACCAGCAAACCAGCAAACCACCAAGGAGGATGACTTAAAATTACTCTAATTAATATATTTTTATAAATACAATTAATATTCCTATTATTCATATTATTAATAGATTAAAATAATCTAACTTAATTTAAAGGCTAAAACAAACAAACAAACAAAAAAAAGCCTAGGGCTGTCAAACGATTAATTGTGTCCAAAGTTGAGTTTGCCTAATATAAAGTCTAATGTGGCCTAATGGTTAGGGAGTGCGGGTTCGAGTCTCAGGTCCGGCAGGGATTGAAGGTGCCCACTGCTCCGGGTGTGTGTTCACGGTGTGTGTGTGCGTGTGTGTTTGTTCACTACTCACTACTGTGTGTGCACACTTGGATGGGTTAAATGCAGAGCACAAATTCAGAGTATGGGTCACCATACTTGGCCACACATCACATCCTTTCCTTTCCTGTATGTAATTATTATGTATATATAAATACACACAAATTAATGTATATATTTAAGAGAAATGTTATTTATGTATAAAATATTTTTATTTATATATAATGTAAATTATATAAAAATTATAATAAATACATATGCTTTTAAATATTTCTTGAACATATACATGAATGTGTTTGTTTTTATATATACACATAATAATTACACACATATATCAGTACAACATATATCAGGCAACATATATGTATGCAATTAATCGTTTGACAGCCTTAAAAAATATAACCCCCACCACCCAGTAAGTGTAAGTAAGTCATCCCAGGTAGCTCAAGAGGGATTGTCCCTTTATAAAAAAAAAAAAAAAAAAAAAAGTATTATAAAAAAATACCTGAGCCTGTTGTTGCTGTGCATTTCTCCTGAGGTGTGCCAGCTGAGACAGGAGCAGTTGCTGGTCCAGCATATCCATCCTCTGCTGTCTCTGGATGTCCAAAGTAGCGCCCATCCCCAGCGGGGCTTCTGCAGTGGGCTCAGAATCAGAGAAGACGGGCTCTAGGAGCGTCGAACCACATCTGGCTGCCCATCCTGGCACACGTAAGAACTTCTGGACTGCCAGCTTATTACTATAATACAACATGCCTGCGATCTGAAACAGAGTGATTGTAAGCAGAGAGGTTACCATAGAAGCATGACAGTAACACTGCGCCTACACCGGACACAAGTGTTTTTAGCAATAACATGTAAACCTTGCAAGACATCTACATTGAGACCAAAGCTAACACAAATATTTTCCTCATTCATGAAAATGGACTAAACACACTGGCGGTTCATTCTGCTAACAGAGGCAATGCTCTTTAATATGAACATTTCCTTCCAATACCACAAATAGCATTAGCAATAGCAAAACAAATATTTCACTATTTCTTTTAAAAGTGAAAAAAAGAATGCATTCTGACCTAACTTCCTGTTTCAATATGAAATGTTTCGGAAAACTGCGTCAAAGACTGTACATTACCCAAGACAGTTCACTTGTATTGATATGAATGGGAGGAACTGTAATGTGCAATATGGCACTCTAGAAATGTATTGTTTTAAATATATTAACTATTATTTAAATAAATTAATTGTGAGATTGGCCAACAGTTTTTGAGGTTTGGTACTTCCTCGTTTAAGGAGCGGTTCATGCTTGGCCAAGATAGCTTCTCAGAAGCATTGCAAATATGGCCACAGAGTGGGCTAACTTGCATTAAAATAGACTTTGATTGCATTCATGAAAACATTTCATGAACCATTTCAAAAGTCATTGTGATTTCAACAGTGCACAGAGTACGTATGTACACATGAGCCCTTTGAAGCTGCATTGAAACTGCATTTTTAACCTTCAATCCGCTGAGCACCACTGAAGTCCACTATATAGAGAAAAATCTGGGAATGTTTTCCTCAAAAACCTTAAATTCCATGGCTGTTTGTGTGTTTACCACTAAGCTGTGGGCCAAGTAATGGTGTTGGGTGTTCCGTTTCCAGATGCGCTGCATGCAGTGGACCAATCACAACAGACTGGATCATCGGACCAATCACCACAGATTAGCGTCACGCAAAGGAGGGGTTTGAACAAATGATTCGTTGAGCGAATTGTTTGGGAGCCATAGAGCAAAAAAGGTAAAAATAAATGCATATTATAAGACAATGAAAGTATTTTTTGACCTTCCATGCATGTGAACCTGCTGTTGGGGACTCCTAAAATATGAACATTTCATAATCCATAATAAGGGCACTTTAAGATAACACATTAAAGTAGCATGGTAAGACACACCAGTTTGCAATATGGAGCAGCAAAATGAGCTGTTTAGTACAGCTAAAGACACCCGGAAGTCAATGAGACCAGAAGCCAGACACATTAAATTTACAATGGCCACACTCATCCTAATATAAAATAAGGTGGATATCTGCAAGTATGCTACTGTAAACAAAATCTTGCAATGTTTGCCCCGCCTCCGTGGTCTTCTGATTGGTACACTGTTTTGAAACTGACACTGATGAGTAACATGGCAGAGCTAGACAAGATGAGTATTTGAAGTTAATAAGTATATACATTTTATTTTATTTTTTTTTTTAGAAAATGACCAATTGTTTTGCTAGATAAGACCCTTATTCCTCGGCTGGGATCCTTCAGAGCCTTTAAAGCTGCATTGAACCTACATTTTGGAAGTTCAAACTTGCAGGCACCACAGAAGTCCGCTATGGGAGATAATTCCTGAAATGTTTTCCTCAAAAAACATAATTTCTTTATGACTGAAGAAAGAAAGACATGAACATCTTGAATGACATCAGGGTGAGTACATTATCTGTGAATTTTTGTTCTAGTATTAAACTCAAGGTTCCCACACCTTGGTTAACGTCAAATTCAAGGACCTTTCAAGGACTTTCCAGGTCCAATACCCTCAAATTCAAAGACTTAATGTGGGGGACACATTTCAAGTCTTATTTCATTGTAACACAGTTTTCATGTGTCAAACACAACTATGCAAACAACTATTCTATTTGTGTTTCTGTTTTGCATAAAACTGAAGAATATTTGGTACATCCTATACTGTATTCTAAAATGATCTTATATAAACGTTTGGATGGATTTTATGGAAAAGAACTTAGGCTCATGTAGTGTTAAGTTAACATAACGCATAAATGCACATAATTAACGTGAATCAAGAAAGCTAGTATGCGTAGGCCACGAAATGTTGGCGAAATAACACATTAGCGGACCAGGAATAATATGAAATTTTTTTCCAGAAAACTACTTGCACAAAATAAATTCAAGCACTTTCAAGGACCTGTATCTCTGTATGCTTATTTTCAAAAACTTGCCAGGGCCTTGAATTTTTTTTTTCAGATTCACAAACTTTCAAGGATTTGACCTGTGGAAACTCTGAAACTACTCCTTTAACAGGATTTTAAAAACTAAATAACCAACATGGAAAAATTACTTCTGTAAGAGGTTCTGAAATTTGGTTTCGATTACTTTTTAATTAATCTCCCTGCCCTTATTTTAAAGAGTCTATGCTGCGAACCGATAAGTGCTCATTGTCACAGTTGTAAACACGATGGCTTTCTTTTTCCATGAGAAGGTTTGGCATCACGGCATCTTTCTTTCCAGGTGGAACTTTACAGAACGTGACTCATCAGACGTTTAGCCAACAGTCTGTGGGCGTGACATCTGAGGCTGAGACTAAGTGATTAGTAATTAGTCTCTTTTCATTTCAAAACAAGCAAACACTTAAAAATTGTGTGACGCAATTTTACACAAGCCATCTTACACTTACCAGTCCACTACAAGCAACCACCCACATGTAGGCACTTGATGTCAGGAGCTAATGACAAGATAACAGAACAGGAGAAAAGCAAAAGTTCAAAACCATGTGAAGAAAGCATTCATAAACAAGTGTTCAATCTTATTAACTTAATGAAACCTAATGAATTATCTATTATTATAAGATTAAATTACATTGGTTAGTACAGTATAAGTGGGTATGTTAAAGCCATCTCTGTGAATGCATGACTAAAAAAAATTGATGTAAAATATAAAAAGTCATCTACCCTTGTCTGTTTTTCTAATGTGCAACTTTATCTGTTATCGCTGATATCTCTGAACAGCTCAAAGCACAACTAGAGCAGTGACCACAATGAATAGTTTCTCAGGTGCTGCCGTTTCTCATGTCTTGTTTCTGCTATCCTACAAGCATTTCATCTGTGGTTTCTACTCTACAATACAAATCGGGTGTTTTTGAAAAAAAAAAGAAGAAAAAAAAAAAACCCCTGGGCCTTATTAGCCATTTGAACCTCATGTTCTGCCAGTAAATGTCACTCACTATCCTAAGATCTCATGCAGCAATGTTCTTAAAGAACTACAGAAAACTAATGTGAAGATGATTTGTGAAGGCGGTCTGAGCTCACCTGTGCACCCACAATGTATGTCAGAGACTTGTTTGTGATTGAGATGTGGCCAAGCAGCTGAGTGACCTGAACACGTGGGATGGAGCTATAGAAAGGCACAAAGAGAGCAAAGACTGGGCCCAATCTGAGAAAGAGAGAGACAATGAAAACAGTTAGAAACAGTCAAGTGAATCCTCAACCAATCAATCCTCAATGATAAAGAAAAGGGAAAATCTTTTTAAAATCTAATTTAAAACACGTGCCAAGCTCTTAGAAATAAACTCTGCATTTATGTTGAATTCATATGTTTAAGTGACTCTGAAATGATGCCATGTGGTGTAATCATTAAAGAGACAGTTCACCCCAAATGAAAATTGTCAACATTTACTTATCCTTAATATGCTCCAAACCTGTGCAAGTTTCTATCTTTCGCTGAACATCTAGTTAACTTGGTAACGCTTCACATAGTAATTTACACATAAAAGAGGAGATAAAAGAGGTAATAAGTAGTACGGTTTCATTGACACAAGCACAATTTATATAAGATTATAGGACTTGTGCAAGTATGGTTTGAAACCATACTTAGTTTCAAACTAATTCTTCATGGTGTAGAAAACTAAACATGTTTCGAAATGTGGATTCAAAAGAGATTAACGGTTGTTTCGGAAATAAAAATTTCTAGACGTCCCAGTACAAGCCACAATATAATTTCACTTCTCCATATCGAGTTAAAGAGACAGCTCACCTAAAAATGAATACTTAGCTTTTTTAGCTATTTAGTTTCTATTTAGTATTTAGTTGCTATTTAGTATTTATTTATTTTCTGAAGAATGTTGGTACCCAAACAGCTGCTGGTAGCCATTGAAGTCACTGGCTATCAGCAACTGTTTGGTTACCAACGGTCTTTAAAATACTTTTTATTGTGTTCAACAGAAGAAAGAAACTTTTACAAGTTTGGAACTACTTTTTGTAAATGCTGACAGAATATTCATGTTTGGGTCTCTTTAAGCATACTCATCACGCTGCTAGAAAGTGAGAGAGAGATAAGACGAAAGAGAGGAAGAGAGTAACACAGTGAGAAAAAGGCAGGAAGAGATGCTGAACTCTCACTTTGGCAGCATTTATACTGCTCTAAAAGTGACAAATTGAGATTTAGCGTAGCACCAATGTCTGAATGAAAATCTGCTGTATGTTATCTGGTAAGTACATAATTTCATTAATATTTTTTATATAAAGAGCAGAAGAAATGAAAATATAAGTGTTTTAGAAAATTAATGTGAAACTAAGCCCAAACATTTAAAAAGAAAAAAAGTTTCTGTAAAGGTTTTTTAAGGTCCATGTGTATATATTTGATTATGCGGTAACACTTTACATTAGCTAATGCATTAGCTAAAATCAAATAACAAAGAACTATACATTTTTTCATAGTATTTAATCATCTTTGTTAACATTAGTTATTAAATTTATAATAAAAATACAGCTGTTCATTGTTAGTTAATGTTAGCTCAGGTTCATTAAATAATAACAGATACAACTTTTTATTTGAATAATGTATTAGAAAATATTGAAATTAACATTTAGTAAGATAATGATTCACTATTTTTCACTTAGCTCATTTAAACTAATGTACTTAACTAATGTTAACAAATAGTCCTTGAATAGTACTTTACTGATTATATTTAATCTCAAATATATATTTATAACTTGTCATGACTAGATTAGGATTTAACTGTAATATAGTGAAGTAAACTTGGGCGTCCCTCTGAAGAGACGGGTGACAGTTAAAAGGTTAAGGTGGCCAGTACATATAAAGCAGTTTTAATTCAAATACATTTCAAAATGCCTCTTAAGCAAAGCAGAAACATTTACACAACAGAAACGTGGAAGAGAAACAAGCCTTACATGAAAAAGGGAAATAGCTTAAAAACTGCAGAAGTCTACACTTACTACAATCACTAACATCAAGAACAGAATTACTACTCATAGTACAAAAGTACACTGCCCACTCAAAAATCTTTCTTTCATCAAGAATAAATTCAATTAGTAAAAAGTGAGAGTAAAGACACTGTCATTTTATAATAGTACTAATTAAGTTATAGAATTAGTAGGGCTGCCTCATAACAGTCGACTAACCATAGTCAACAAGAAGACCAAAATTTTATTAGTCGCAGAAAAAAAAATTAAAATAATAATCCACAGGAAGCGGCGAAGTCATGCATTCCGTGACAAACAGGTCGTTAACAGCTGGTCTGTGTGGTAATACAGTACATTTGGCAGGACATCCAAACACTTCTCTACCATTCATCGACCTCAAATATGGCTTACCATCTGAAATATGCAAGTAGTAGCAACTTGTGTACGCTACTGCAATGTCTGTGCGAAGTGTGGGAGCTGAATAGCACGCTCACTACATTACAGACGGAGGTGCTGGTGCGGTTACTTGCTCTTAAAATACTCATTTTCGAAACTTTAAAGACTCTATTTGTACAATACCAACAAAACATTGCGCTTTTGTAAAATAATGAAAGCAAACAGGTAGTGCTTTCTGCCATCTCGGTTTTAAACTTGGAACCCAACCCAAAAAATAAATAAATAAATAAATAACCTAAACTCTGTGTATAGTTGCCTCACAGACATGAAAAATATATCTATAGAGAGCAAAATGTACACTTTTTAATGGAAAACAAATATTAAGTTTAATATTAAGTTATAATGTGACAAAGGACTTATATTTCAATTAAATAAATCAATTCATAAAATCATCCTAAAAAATAAGGTTTGCACACAAAATATTAAACTAGATATTATAGTAACTGTTTTCAATAGGGTTGGGTCGATAGACGATGCCATCGTCCATCGCCGATGGCCGATAGACATCACGATGCTGAGCCCCGTCCCCGCAGCAGCAGCAACACGCTCGCGAAAAACACACACATAATCACACTATATAGCCAAATGAAATGCATGCTTTCAATTTCCGCATCATTACTTATTTTATTATTATTATTATGAGGAAATAATAACAAGGAAGTTGTTAGCGATC
>JAHKKF010522942.1:1924-34248 GCA_019740295.1 Labeo calbasu
GGAATGATTAGGATTGCTTTACAAAAAACGCCTACACTTGGTGAGACACCAGTGCACCACCTAGTGAGTTTTAAATCTCATTTCTTACAAAGCTCCACCACTCCTATGATATTCTTCTTTGTTTCCCATTGAAATGAACAGTTCAGAATGGGAAAGCACACAAATCCTGCATTTGAGTGCAAAATTTGTGATTTGTGGCTATGTAAACAGCACATTTCCAATATTATCCATGTTCACATTCATTCTGGATCACTACACATACTATACAAATCTGAAATATCTGCTGTCCACACCCATCCAAATCTGGCCTGAAGTTCTTCACAGCAGTCAAAACTAGGTATTACAAGTGTCGCTGTTGAAAACAGGCTGGTGGAGTTTTAAGGCACTTATTTGCAACTACAATGCAGCCACACAATATGACACTGGATCCCCTTAAAGACCACTTAAGAAGTACAAAACTCTTCCTGAATCAGTAATGTTTGCTGTCAGAACCACAAAGCCCTGCAGTTTTCAAAGTTTAAAAACTAATTAAAGCCGCTCAGATTCTACATGCATTGTGTTCCCCCTTGACAGAGATCTCTGGAAGATCAAGAGTGCCTAAATCTCTCCCAAACCACTCAACAAACAAAAGCTGAGTAATAAATCCTAAATCTGATTTTGGTATCTGCAGTAGGCAGCCCATGTATCCCCAACACAGACAGAGACTCATTGTGCTGGGTGTGTGCATGTCTCTCTCGTTCTCTCTCTGCAGAGTACTAGGATCTAAATCTAAGAAACCAAGAATCCGTTTGGACTGCCCTCATCTCTGATACTTCCATAAGCATGTTAAAACAAAGAAATGGTTTGATTTTTATCGGCACTGGACTGTTTTGACACATTTTCCATCTGAGGGGCAATAACTTATTCAAAATACACAATAATGCGGCCCAAATATAAAATTATCCAACATATTTGCCCTTAATACCAAACAAAGTGGGCAATATATGACAGTTGCATTGTGATATTTGTGACATTCATACTGTAAAAACAAAAAGGATATTGATTAGATAAGGCGTCTGGTACTTTACAACGATATCCGTTTATGCGCCAAACTGATTGAATAATGTTCTCCTTTCATAGAACGCACACTATAAAATAGTCTCTCCTGTATTGTGAGAGAGAGATGGGCAGAACGAGAGAGAGAGCAAGAGGAGGGGGAGGAAAGGGGAAGCGTTGGAGGCAGAGGGACTCAAACAAACGGTGGAGAGTGGCAAGTTTGCATTGCCCATACCAACAAGGCCCTATCTCATTAACACACCGCTGAAATAAAAGGGGGCTTTTCTGGCTCACAGCTATAAAAAAAATTATCATAGTGATGATGTTCCTCAGCCGTCAACAGAGCTGCGATAACGTTGTTTGATGATGACTTTCCCATGAATGTTAAGCAGCTGCCGCAGTGGAGGAAAGCAGCTTATCAGAGCCTAATGCCCATCTCTAATTCCTGCCCTTCTTGAACTAGCCATTTTCTAACAGCGTTAACTGTCAAATTTACATCCCGTCTTAATGCCACTAAAGAGTACGAAGGATGAAGAGTAAATGACAGCAGTGTAATGAGCAAGGCATCCCTCTTTCCTTCCTTCCCTCTCTCTCTTTCTCTCTGTCTGTCTCTCTCTATCTTTAGGCATGAGATTTTCTAGAATTTGAGAGTCCTTTTTTCTCTCCACCTGAGCTAAGAGCTCAAAATGATGCCCTTATGCTGCAATAAAAGAAATAATTGTGTTATGACCAGAAATGAATTAGAAATTACGGATTTTATTACATAGGAAACTTCCATAATAGGAATTAAAAATCACTGTAAGTGATTTCAGATTTTTGTACTTAATTAATTTAACATTTTAGTTGGGTAATTTTCCAGTTAGATGCACATTCATAGCACTGTAAGCGAAGCTATATTTTCTAATTCACAAGCAATATTATGATATTTGCATCAGCATCTGAGGCCATGTTCTTAGAGTCCTCTGTCTGCAAAATTAAGAATCTAATGTTGCATTTCAAACACTATACATATTCACTATACACTTATAGGGGCCATTCTACAGAGCTGGTCCAAAGTTGGAAACATCTTGGAAAAAAATATGACTTTTTCCAAATGTATGTATGCAAATAATATCCAAGGTACACATTTCTCATAACTGTGCAGTTAATTCTCATATTGTATTTTCAGAAAGTTTTGATCATATTTGTCACGAAACACTTAATAATAATTGAATTAGAAGTATTATAATTTTCTTTTAAGATTAACATCTACATTGTAAATATATATATATATTTGCTATTTAATTAATTTTTTCAGAGGTAAATCAATAGCAATTACATTTTTAACAAAATTTCAAGTGTAATTTATGAGATTTGTTGTATTTTAAATCCAAATTTTCTTTGTAAAAGGCAAAAACTTGATTATACTGATTTCAAACGTAAGGATTCATTAGTTTGAATATACATTGAACCAGAAACTATCATAACATCTTAGTTGATAATTCAGTATACTTTATTTTTGACAAAACATCGCATGTTTCGTTAGTAACTGCACATTTTTGGTAGTTACAGTAATGCTTTGGTAGCGACCACATCACAGTACAGAATTTTAACTTGCAAACTAAAACACTACTAAAACATACTAAAAAAATGCATAACTGTACTAAAATTTTGTTTATTTCCCCTAAATATGAGGATTATGTGTTCCCTTTTGTCATTACCGAAACAATTATGACATTTTTCTGGTTATGACTGTTTCGGTAATGACAATTTTAGATGCTTTGAAGTTCTGAACAGTGGTACACGTATAAAAACGAAATTATTAAAAGCACATATAAAATTATAAACACATATAAAAACGAATATTTGCAGAAAAAAAAAGTGTTCAGTAGTGATGTTCCTTAAAGTTAAACACAGATTTTCAGACTTTTGAACACATTCACCTCAAAATGTTGCGTCCTATCTACTCACCATGAAGCTATGAGAGAAAGGGACACGGAAATATTTCCTGATCACAAATTTAGGGGTGTAGTTAAAATCAGTCTCAGCCAATGAACTAAAAAAATACAGTGTTTCGGTAGTGACATGAAAAATGCCAGAGACATTTTTCCTTATTTACAAAGAAAATATAAAATAAATATTTTTTCTTTTATTTTATCTTTTAGTCACTTTTTAAAATCAAAAAGATACTTTTAAGAACAACATTGGAAAGAAAATACTACAATTATTTCAATATCATTTCCATAAGTTGAAATTTAGGTGTTAGGGTTTGGGACTGCCACCTCCCAAGTGAAAGTACCCAATAAATTGTGATTTGAGATATATTAAGCTTACTAATATTTTATATATTATTGTGGGTTTCAATAGATCATAGAAGGATCTTAGTAAACATCAAAGATTTGAATACTTGAATGCTTTTTAAATGTGTTTTTTGGCAGTTTCTGTAGCATTTCTGTAGAAAGATCCCATGTACTTCTACATTTTTAATTACATTGACCTTTCTAATCAAGATTTATCTTAACTTGTCAGCCATTTTGGGATTAAATTCTTTTCTGAGCTGGTTGCAATGCATCATGGAATTGCCTTCTCTGTCAAAGACACATATGATTCTGCTTTAGCATTCGATCAAAACAAGGTACATTGGAAGATAGCATAATTAAGAAACATCGTGCACACTGGAAGTGTGTATATGAGGCCTTAAAATGCATTTCCGTAAGCTCATTGGGTTTTAGAATAGAGCAAACAGGCCTATTTGAAACTAAAAAGACTAGATATTATCATACCGGTAAGGAGATACTGGTGGTGTTTAAGGGGGTAAATACTTTACTAATTGCATAATTTCCAGTGTATTGCTCTTATTATTCCATCCGCTGGTATTTTAGAGGTGTGTTCGGGCTTCTCATGGTGAGGCACAATGTGAACCCAACACTAAGCTAATGCAAATGAGACTCGTTGAAAGTTTTCCAAGGTCTGCATATAATTTAAGATGGCATTTAAGCTTCTTACCCTCGATCTTATCTCTTAAATTAATTCATCAGGTAATACTTCCCATTATTCAAAGGCATTATTTTATGTCAAAGAAAGTAATGGCATGATTACAGAGCCATGCACACAAATTAGCAATGGAACGTGAAGGTTTTCTCTCAGAAAACGATAGTTAGAACAGCCGGAAATTAATGGAAAGAGAAAATCTTTAAAAGGTATTGAAAGTGAAATTTGACACAATATATCTGGTCCAGAAGGCCAATTCAATTTGTGATTCTTTTTTATCTTTAATGATATATATTCTCTTCTGTTCAGATTTTGATTCTCGACTGATGAAGAAAGGGGCTACGATTAACTATTCAAGTTTGGAGGCAAAATTGTGCTGGGAAAAAAAAAAGCAGAGAATGAGAGTTACCTGCTATCTCCCGCTTCATAATCAGGCATGTAAGTGAAGTTATGAATATAAGGTGTGTTTCATCTGGGCAGCCCCTCACGGGTGGGATGGACGATTCACTCTGATTAAATCTGCGCTCATCTGATTGGAGCGTGTAAGAGATTCTAACTGGGCTACATTTCACACTAATCTATAAGCCAGTGAAGCTGTCCAAAAGGCAAGGAAGTGTGATTAAAATAAAGAAACAGACAACAGATAAATGTGTTGGAAGTCCTGCACTAAAAAAGGGAATAAATTATTCAATTTAAATGTACGATTTTATCTGGGAATGGTCTGGTTGTGCAACTTTGCGCTTAAACTAATTACAGATGAATGGTGGCAAACTCAGCCAGCTCTGAAAACCATGACTTTGGCACAGCATTTGAAATGCATCGCATTCATTCACTGATTTCACTTTACTGTACTTTTTAAAATAGACACGTAAGAGATGTTTGACATTTTTGCATGAGCAGTTATGACAAAGATCTGTGTGCATGATGAAGATATATAAAATAAAAATACTTAAATGTGTACTTGCTAAAGTTTTGTGAATGTTTCATTTCTGAATGTTCTTAGAACATTCAAAACATCCAGTTTTTTAATGTTTTAAAAGTGTTTTTTTTTCTTGGTTATGTGAACGTTAGATAAAACGTTAATGTGCTTTGTATACATATGACATTTATATAATTCTTTGGTGCTAACGTTTTGAGAATGTTATTAAAAAAAATTAATAATTCTAAATGAACATTCTAGTAATGGTACTTAAAGTATGTTTATGCATTCATTTTTAAAAGTTCTATACTCTAAAAAATGATGGGTTAAAAACAACCCAACTTGGGTTATTTGGCAACCCAGCGCTGGGTAAATATTGGAAATAACATATGCTGGGTTATTTTGACCCAGCAGGTTGGGTGAAATGTTTTTACCAAAGATGCTGGGTTATTTTATTTAAGTCAACTGTTGTTTAAAAATTATTATATTGCTGACTTAAAATGGACTGGAACTTATAAAAAACACACACAGAGAATTACTAGAGGCAACAGCAAAAATCATAATATGAACATTTATTATTAAGCAAGAACACATGGACAAAATACAAGACAAATTGAATGTATTTGGGTGAATACAGCATAGTTTGTAATATTACATACATTTAAATGTGTTTGACAAGCATTTTAGACATAAAAATGTAGCATTTTAATTTTAACGTATTTAACTGTTTTCTGTAATCGTTTATCGTTTATCGTTTTTTTTTTTTTTTTTTTTACCAAAATAGCGCTAATTCTCATGCCGGTATGTCGACTAAATCTGAGCTGGTGAAGGGCTGCTGTTTGCCGGTGTAACGGCGAACTTCAGACCGCAGCCTCACGTTTCACCGCGACTGACTTTAAAACCTACCTATAAACAAACAGTACTGACATTACAGAACATATTTTAACATCAAATTAAATTAAACTATGTAGCGTTATTTTATGCAAGGCAAAAGTCGTTTTCCATCCTGCAAAACAACTGCTGCTAGCGCAGCTGACTGACATCTCATCCTCATGCTGTGTAGCGTAAAATAATATAATTTACAGTAAAGACTTGATCAAATATATACAAACCGCTGAAAAAGTGCACCAGATTGGCGAAGCTGAGAACCGGACTCAAAAAGCCTGCACTCTGACTGTAACTCAGCACCTGGGTTGTTTCGTCAGAGACAGGCTCAACCCAGCGGTTGGGTAGAAAAAAAAACAGCTTTAAAAATGACCCAGCAGCTTAGTTACAGAAAAACTACCCAGGACCTGGGTAAAAATATTAAAAATAACCCAATAAAATGACACAACAAGGTGAACCCAACATTTGGGTTAAAAAAATAACCCAGCATTTTTTAGAGTGCAAGAACCTTCCCTGTTGGATATAAACATTTTTAAGTAAACATATTTTCACAGTGTGCAACACTTTGAGGGTGGGTTCGATTTTTGACATGTATACTGGTTTTCAGAAATTACCTTAGGGCAGTGTGGATTTGACACTGGAGAACTGATGAATCTCATCTGCTTAATGTGTTTATGCTGGCTTAGCCCATAAACCTTGTTTCTGTTCAGTGGAGTGTTTCAAATTTACCTCTCTCTCTCTTTCTTACTCTGTCTTTGTCTCTCACCCCATCTCTCAGTCATCTTTTAAGAATTGTTTGCACAACTCTCTGATGAATACTCCTGTTGTTTCTTTATCTTTAGTATATAAAAATACCAAAGCTTGCACACTCCAAGAGTTAGCAAAACATGAATATTAATCACCGAGATTCCTTGATTTGAAACTTCTTTCCTCATAGTAAAAAATCACTGTGAGTAATGAACCTGCCTCTAAAAAAGGAAGTCCTACATAAAGTTATTCATCCTGTTGTACTATCTACCTTATCTTTCAAAGTAAGCCGTTTGTGTGAATGTGAAAGACTTCCGGTTCATTAGCTGCTGTAGGAAAATAGTGAGAATAACAAAGTACAGTGTTCATAATTAAGATAATATATTAAAATCATATGGTAAGTTTGCAATATTAAGCAGCAAAACGAGCTGTTTTATACAGCTAAAAATAGCTGAAAACGGACAAATGGCCACGCCCACTGCTATGGGAAAAATAAGGTGAATAACCTAAGACAACTGCTATATTTTTTTTTTCTATTTTCTATTTTTATTTTATAGCTACCTATGCAAGGTTGTAGATTAATGAAATATAAAGTTTACAAATATGCCAACCAAACATCTGCTTAAACCTCCTGTAGTGCCTGTAAGTATTATCTTGCCAATCAAATTAGTTTGTTTTAGCACTAACCGTCTAATCCCAGTAACACTGCCATCCTCTTCAAACTCCTTATATGAATTAAAATGTCACGCAAGCGAATCATTACAGCTTAATGGTTCAAATACAGCTCACTATTACTGCCATAATAAGTAGTTCGAGGTGACAGGTGAAACTAGAAAATAAAATAAATGAGAATGGCATGATGGAATTAGCCAGTGCGGATATGTACCATTAAAATGTATGACGCACCAGGAGATGTCTGCCGCTGCGCAATTACACATTAGGAGCTCTGTCATATTTAGTGCAGAATTTAAACAATGTATAACCACTCAGCATTCTGAGAAGATTTGGGGTAGAATACGACGTGCGTACCGTAAAGATCCACTAGGCCTAGTTACCTTGTTTACAGTAGAGATACAGTGTCAGAATACAGAAGTTTATTTTCACAAACAGTTAATGGTGAGATTAGTGAGAGCTGTCATCTGGTCGATATCACCAATGAGGTATCCACCTTTTGTCTTTAATGTGGAAGTAAGCATTTATCCACTATAGGGAAATAATGAGAAGAATAACAACGTGCAGTAAATGATTAAACTGTTTGCAATATCAAGCAGCAAAACATAATAAACAAAACATAATAAAACAAATATCTGGACAGGGATGAGACTTGAAGCCTGACCCATAAAATTTATAAATGGCCACACCTGTTCTTATGTGAAAAAGGTGGATATGGCGACTAAAATTCAATACCTTCCTCTGCACTGGTACATGCGTACAGCGTATGCCTGAAGTGGAGAGTCACAGCTACTTTGGAACAGTTTGAAAGCTCTGTGCCACTGCCAGTATGTGCAAAAATGGAAAAGAAGAAAGTTGAAATGCAGCTTTAATGACTGACAGACTGTACATTATTTCATTCATTACATGGCAACTTTCCAAATAAATATGTGTAGGCTATATGAAATATTAATTTGAGATTAAATTATTTTGGAATCTTACTCAGATATGCAGACTTAAACAGGCTGCCAGATGTCCAATTCTTCAATGAATCGTTTTTCTTTTGAGCCGATTCTCAGGAAGTAGCTTTACTGTGATTAACTTGTGTTTGTGTAAATATATGGCTGCAAGATGATATGATTGGCCAATTAGAATCAAGTATTCCAGAGAGCTGTGTATATCAGCCATTCTACAGAATTGGTCCAAAGTCAGAGTTAGAGACATCTTTTTTTTCCAAAAAAAATTGTGTGTATGCAAATTGTATAACATTCAAGGTTTCTAGTAATTGTACCATTAATTCTCATATCGTGTTTTCATAAAGTTTTGGAATATTTGTCCTCTCCCCAAATGTGTCACTACCGAAACAGTAATATTAATTTAATTAGAAGGGTTAAGATTTTGCTTACATCAACATTGTAAATATATACTTTTTGCTATTTTATTAAACATTTTTCAGTGGTAAATCAATAAAAATGACATTTTTAACAATATTTCAAGTGTAATATATCCAATTTTTCTCTGTAAAAGGCAAAAAGTTGATCATACTGATTTCAAAGTTAAGGATTCATTAATTTGAATATACACTGAATCATAACATCTTAGATGATAATTTAGTATAGTGCATTTTTGACTATTTTAAATACTTTTGTGCCTAGCTCAAAGATGTTAATCAGCACATGGTTAGCTAGCACAGTTCTGAACAGTTGTACACATATAAAAACTGAATGTTATGGAATATCTCCCAAAAAAGTGTTCTTATTTGCAGAAAAAAGTGTTCGGTAGTGACGTTTCTTAAAGTTACACACAGACTTTTGAACATTTAACTCAAAATGATGGGACCTATCTACTCATACCTTGTAGCTATGAGAGAGTAATATTTCCTGGTCATAAATGTAGCGGTGTAGTTAAAATCAGTCATCACATACACTGTTTCAGTAGTGACATGAAAATTCGTGACTTTTTTTTTTTTACATAAAGTGTCCTAATTTACAAAGAAAATCTAAAATGTGACCCTGGACAACAAAACCAGTCACAAGAACCATGAGTATATTTGTAGCAGTAGCCAACAATACTTTGTATGAGTCAAAATGATTAATTTTTCTTTTATGCCAAAAATCATTAAGATCATGTTCCATAAAGATGTTTTGTAAATTTCAAAACATATATCAAAACTTAATTTTGATTAGTAATATGCATGGCTAAGAACTTCATTTGGACAAATTTAAAGATGATTTTCTCAATATTTTGATGTTTTTGCACCCTCAGATTTCAGATATTCAAATAACTATATCTCGACCAAATATTGTCCTTTATTGTCCTATATATGTAGAAATCATACATCGATGGAAAACTTATTTATTCAGCTTTTTAGATAATGTGTAAATCTCAATTTTATAAAAAAAAAAATACCCTTGGTTTTGTGGTCCAGGGTCACAAATGAATTTCTTTTTTGAACGTCACTTTTTAAAAGAATCAAAAACATATTTTTAAAAACAACAATAGAAAAAAATATCTCAATATCATTTTCATAAGTTGAAATTTAGGAGTTATGGAGAAAGCACCCAATAAATTATGATTTTAAATATATTAAGCTTACTAGCATTTTAAATATTATTGTGGGTTTCAATAGATAATAGAAGGATCCTAGTAAACATCTAAGATTTGAATATTTAAATGCTTTTAAATGTGTTTTTTTGATTATGGGACAGCAGGTTGCACCAAACCCTTATGCATTTGCATTCTTAAGAGAAACATACGGACCTGTTACACTTAATGCTAAATCACTTATAAATATATTGTGTATTGTACTGTAATTCAATACAGTGCTCTATACTATCTTTCAGTCCTTTAAATACAAAAATTCTGTATCACATATAGGCTATATTGCTATTTTAAATGTCTAGCTATGTTCAGCTATTATAAGGTTTTTGTTTCCATCCAACAGCAGCTAAGGCTTGACATTAAAAACAAAACCACTTTGTGCTTTCACTTTCTGGCAGAATTTAAAAGAGAAAATGTGTTAAAATCATCATTAAAGGCGTCATTCTGGACGATGGACACAATGTGACATTCTGTCTGCGTAAATATGGTTTAATAAATGAATTAACTCCATAAATAATGGCTGTAATGACATTTTAGGGGACAATAAGTCTGAGCATTGTCAGGAAATAGTTGATGTATGAGTTTCATGCCTCAGCAGTTCCTCAAAATGAATCGGCACAGGAAGATAGCTAGGGCCTTGCAACTAGCCCATTTCCCAGAATTATCTACTTGTTGTCAATTTGCACAGTGGAATTACACATGCAAATTGCACTGCCTGCACAAACACCACTTGGAGATGATAAAAACAAATTAACAAAGGCTATAGAAGAAGGATTTATTTCACTGGCTCACCCAGGTCAAGCAATACATGTATTTGACGATTGTGTGTACCCAATTTTGGTGTAATTATATCTGCAAATTATTCTTTGTAATCTTATTATTTTTTTTCCTTCAACCTTCTTCTTAAACTCATAATTAGCTTCCCTCGCTTCTCTCTCAAAAACAATTCAGCTGGCTGCCCTGTCAGGCTAACAGTGAATAATCTCATCTGGGTGTCACCCTCCTCTTCCTCCTCCCTCGTGCTGCGGCGCTGGCCGCTTTTTACACTGTACACACGGAGGCTAAAAGTCAAGGGTCATTAAATACGAGAGCGCACCATCGGGCCAAATGCACAGGAAAACAGGCATATAGCCAGTCCAGAAGTCAAGCTATATATAATCGCCTCTTAACATGGTTTCTCATATTCGGAGCTAAATGAGGAATCCCTGGACCTCCGTGTTGGCTAGTATTAGATATCTCATTTACTTTGTACACACTCAGCTAATCTGCTCTAATGAATTCTGCCACCCCAAGCCAGATCCAGATGACTTAAAATTATTACTCTTTCCTCAGACATGCGCTTCCTCATTTGAGGTTCAACTTGGCTGGCTTGGGAAAAAAAATACAGCCTGTCACAGTAAGATACTAATAATTAAGGCTTTGAGATGATTAGTTTATCTCACCACACTTACCACCTCTTTTCCGCTTTAACCAAAACTAATAAGGGTTTCCAAGTTTTAAACAACAAACTCTAAATAAATAATAAATGACAGAAATAATGATCTGGAGCCCAAACCAAACAAAAGTGCCAGTGTAGGGAGAAAAAATGTCTTGTAATGAAGTAAAAAAACAGGAATAAACATAATTTCGACACTAGTAAATCAGTGATATATTACACTACCAAATTACCTTTAAAAGTTGTAGCTGCCTTTGACATTGAGTTGTCACATAATTAAATTGGTATTAACTGTGAGGCGGGTGGTATCAGTTTGCAATGGTGAGGATATGGGCTACGTAGAGTGACGTTTAATATATCTTGCTGACTTAAGCCCCATCATATCATATTTACATAAAGTCCTTGATTTTGAATGAACTGATGTTTTTAAGAACATACAGTAATGGAAAAATACAACTCTATAAAGCCTACAGTATGATATCTGATACATGAATTTTTTAGGTCTCTAAATTATCAAAATGATGAAACTTTGCAGGACATCTGATTGATAGTTCACCCCCAGGTCATGGCATGTGTCTTTTTGCTTTGAAATCTTAAAAATGCAAGAATGACTTAAATATTGTTAGTAATATTTCAGGATGAACATTTACTGGACTGAAGCAACAGGGGTTTACTTAATTATCCATACATCATTTTATTTTTTGGAAAAATAATGTTAAAAGGTATCAAATATAATAAAACAGTCTTTTTAGTTAATTTTTCCATCTCTTACTCGTCATTGTATTGCATTATATGTTTTGCCTAACGCATTTAAAACTGGAGAGCTTTAATTATAAAACTAAGTATGTAAATTATAACATATTATTGGAAGATATAGTGATTTATATGCATTTTATGTAAGTAGTCTGCTATACTGTTATTTATATATACATATATGTACATACACACACACATATGCAGGGATAAAAGGTCAATAATACTTATAAGAAGGTCATGCTTAACATGAACTCAACTAAAGGAGCAGTGAGCGCAAATGAGGGGCATTTCATATTCATTACAGGTTACAGAACATACATGTAGAGGCAAAGATAGAGAGTGTGGAAGGGACAAATGAGAGAGAGAGTGAGGGAGAGCAAATGAGAACAAGCAGGAGAGATAAATTGCTGGGCACATTCAAAACTAGTGGCACCCCCGCTGGAGGCATAACAAGCAGAAATTATACTGATGAAAATTTCTGACATTATGACAATACAAATGAGCTTGTTGCCTCAGAATCTGTGCACACTAAATAAATCATTTAAGTAAATAGGTGGTTTTGCAATTAGGCACAAAGCCCACCCCTATTTAGCAACAAAACAGAAAACTGATGTTATTTGATATAAATAAGCAATTTAAGCATCAGTGTTTTCGTCTGCCAATGCCACAGGCTAAACAAGATTAGCATGCTAATCATTTGAATGATAATGTGGTGATGCCCTCAGCTGTCTGAATAAATTGGGAGACATTGCTCATATAAGAACATTCTTATCACTCTGGAAAACATGAGCAATTGTGTTTTAGTTTGCCATTTGTAAAAAAGAAAAAAAAAAGTGAAAAGAAAATATATATATATATTTTTCATAACTGACCTGGCATACAACTATGTTTGAATAAGTTACTTATTCCTAACTTAAAATGTGCTGTTACTGCATAAAAAGTAGACCTACAGTATTTTTATTTGTTTTATTTTTGGTTAAAGTATCATATTCAGGACAGTAGACACTTATTTATTTCATAAATAACAAATTGTGTGGGTGTTTGTTAGGTTGTAAGCAGTTTATCACCAGAATAACAAACCTCCCAGAGTTTCAGAGGAATACATGTTAAAAACATAGACTTGATATACTTGACTTGATATTTACTTGACATACTTTAAATACTAGACTTGATATTATATTGTACTTGATAAAATATATACTTCACATTTGATTTTCATATCATAATTTGGGAAAATTTGAATGGTTAAAAAGCAAATTTATACAGAGCTGGACAAAAAATTTGCAGAAATATTAACTGAACTATCATTCATCATTACACAGAACAGCAGCCAGCACTATTTTGTAAAGGGGAGGATCCAATTTCATAATAAGATCAAAGTGACCAATCAGCGTTTTTGTTACAGCTGTCGCTCCTCCGCCGTTCCAATCACGAAGCTCTATGTTCAAAATGCGGAAATACAGAAGGCAACGGTAAGCGTCATGTAGTTGTTGGTATAGTTCTCCGATTTATTATGATATCGTTAAATCATCCGTCGCATTTAATAATATATTTTCTTTAAACATAATCACCGCCGTTTTGTGGCAGAGAATAATGCGGATGTCTACAAAGGTCGCGTTTTTGATTATTCGCCAGATTTAATATGTACAGTGGACTTCTGCCGCCGGGTCTCAGTGAGGCTGACCTGAGCTCTGATGATGCTGATGAAGAAGTAACGTTAACAGCAGAAAACAGACAAGGCGAACAGCTCTCACGTCAGTCAGACACAGAGCCACATTCAGCTTGTGTACAGGTTGAATGTCATAATACAAAAACCGGTTTGCAAAATGATGCATTTGGGGATGATTGTCTTCCTGGAGTTTCCTTGGATAAGTGGCAAGTACGTGGATCTACTGTAGTTATGCATGCATGCAGTATTGTCAAAAAGTGCATATCATGTAGTGATCAAATTATGTCTTTTTGATTTAATTGGGCAGTAGAAAGTAAAGCAATTTGCATTTGGCACATTCAGAATTGATTTCAATGATTATGTCAGTATCATTGTTTAAAAGCATTGTTTTGTTATTGTTGCAGAAGTTCAAACAACTCCAGAGAACAAAAGATGATCAGAGAATAAGGGAACCGCAAACAGAAAAGCGGAAAAGAAAAAGACGCCACAAGAAAGGTCATTACAACAAGTTTTCTTCTCATTAACTACCAGTGCTCATCTCCTACATTACTTCTATTGTTGTTAACAGTATTCTATTTATTCATCCAGCTGTGTTGATTTATTTTAAAGAAATTTCTAATGCAATCACAATGCTAGGCATTTTGTGTAGGTCGTTAGGGTTAAACATGGGTGTCCAGTAGGATTTACTACAGTAGAACTAATATAATCCACAGACGTCGTTGTCGTTCTCATATGCCGTAATGCTTGAGCATACTTTTATTACATGCAATCTATTAACATATTTTGCTTTTTCCAGCTCAAACAGGTGGGACACAGAATTGCGACATTGAGCAGAAAAGGTATGATGGACAATTATAGTTTGCTCCAAGACAGTTAATGATGATTTCCATAATATATCATTCATCAAAACATCAGTACATTAGTCAGCAGGTCATGAGAGACTATGAGAGATGTTGTGTAAACAACTCGAAGCTGAAACACATGTTTTTAGGCTTTGACTGAATTACTTTTCGATATGTACTGAATACTTCATATTAATCATTCATCTCTCCTCACATTTTAGTGATTTTAAATTCAAATATACTTCTGAAATGATTTATTAGTTCATTGACTAATGTCAGAAATATTGCATTTCCTCCCATCTGAAGTAAACGGTTTGTGATGTGATTTAAATTCACAATCACAGATTCCAAAAAACAACTGTAGGCTGGAATACACTTCATAATTTTGCACTGATTTTTTTTTTCACAATTTACAGATTGGATTTGACAGATTTAGCTGAATCACATAGCGTATAATGGGCGTATGACGGGCACAGACTACAGATTTTTTATCGTTAGACTTTGATTCTATCCCATCGGAGAATATCAAACATCAAACTGATTTTAGAGCACATATTGTTTTCATATGTCGTGAATCTCCAAGCAACAAGGCTCATGTTTCTGCGTGAGTTTATTGTGTTTGGAACTACTTGAAAAGTCTGGTAGTGTGTGGTCCATAGTTGTTTAGTGAATAGAGTTCAGTTTTTTTCTAACCCTTTACAAAATCGACAGCTGTATGATGTGTAGTTTTTAAATTATTGCAGCCTTGAGGGAAAGGAGGGGAACAAACATGTCTCATCTTAGTACAGAATTCTTCATATTTGAAACCTTGTGCCTATTTCACTGTATTAGTCTCTCTAATCCACCAGTTATAGCAAAAAGAGATGTGCGCATAAATAATTGAATCTCACAAAGTATACATGCTAGTCCTGGAGTGAGTAATAGTAATAAGAATAATAATAAACAGAAAGACTTGTCATTCTGTGTCTTTGCCCAGGGAGCCCGAAGAGAAACGGGAGGAGCACTGGAAGGAGCTCACGCAGTATTTTGGCATCAATGATAGACTCAAGCCGCCTCCTTGTAACAGACCTCCTCTCATGGTAACAATGATTTCCGCCATCTTCCTTTAGCACTCTGTGGGTGTCCTAATTCCACTCTGATGCTGAAAGCATTTTTATCCCACTGCCTCTCTCTGTTCTGTGCCTACTGTATGTGTAACTCGTAATTGTTTCCTCTATCAAACGTGAAAGACAGAGCGAGGAGGCGTCTTTTCTTCCACATGACACTGAGCATAACAGAATAGATCATATTATATTTAATGATGAGATTACCTTAATCTTGACATGAGGATGTAGCTGCACTGTCTGTTCTGGTTGGTGTTTAATATTTCTTATATGAGGTGGATTTCTCCATTGAAACCCACAGCACAATGGAGTCAAGAGCTCTCTGTAATGCTGTAATTCAGTGATAGGGAGGGGAACGCTTGCAAATCAAATAAACTGGACAGCTTCTGTAACAAATGTGACATGATTTTTCCCACTCAGATGCTGAAAGGGCATCAGATGTTGTGAAACAGCATAAACAATATACTAAACAGCATATGTCTTTATTTGTCCTCTGTAAATGGACCTTTTTTAGTATTACCCACTTTTGAATCCATCACAGTGGAGTTGGGATTCAATACGAGTTTCACATTTTGTTAAAAATGTTGCCGTGGAATCACGGTTTGTTTCATAGCACTTCCATATTTGATATTTTACAGATGTTTAACTGATGTTAATTGGTGTTTGTTCTTGACTACTTGAAATCTTGAAAAACATTTCCAAACTGTTTAAACATTTATCCCATGTTTGGAATTGGATTAAATTTGATCATGGCTTTGATTATTGATATGTGAGGGATAGGACATTTTACAATTTTTATAATTATTATTTTTTAAATATTTGTGACCCTGTACCACAATACCAGTTAGCACGGGTATATTTGTAGCAATACGTTATACATTGTATGGGTCAAAATGATCAATTTTTCTTTCATGCCAAAAAATCTTTAGGATATTAAGTAAAGATCATGTTTAACGTAGATGTTTTGTAAATGTATCAAAACTTAATTTATGATTAGTAATATGCTTTGCT
Organism: Labeo calbasu; assembly: GCA_019740295.1. NCBI lineage: Eukaryota > Metazoa > Chordata > Actinopteri > Cypriniformes > Cyprinidae > Labeo > Labeo calbasu. The sequence continues at coordinate 18,549 of JAHKKF010522942.1, forward strand.
AAGAATTTAATTTGGACAAATTTAAAGGCGATTTCCTGAATATTTAGATTTTTATTGTTATTTTTTGCATCCTCAGATTCCAGATTTTCAAAAAGTTGTACCTTGGCCAAATATTGTCCTGTCCTAACAAACTATCAACATCAATGCTTATTTCATCGAAGCTTATTTAAGATTATTCAGCTTTCAGATGATGTATAAATCTCAATTTCACAAAATTGATACTTATGCCTGATTTTGTGGTCCAGGGTCACATTTGAGAATTTGTCACATTAAAGTTCTTGGTAACACTTTACAGTAAGGTGTCATTTGTTAACATTAGGTGATTAATTAACTAACATAAACGAACAATGAACAATACATTTATTACACTTTTATTAAGCTTTGTTAATGTTAATTAATAAAATACGGTTGTTCATTGTTTACTAGTAAATTATGAAATTAACATTAACTAAGATTAATAAATGCTGTAGAAGTATTTTGTTATTAGTTAACTAATGTAGTTAATGTTAATAACTAATGTTAACTAATGAACCTTATTGTAAAGTGTTACCAAATTCTCAAATATCTAAAATGAAATGTGGAAAAATGTTATTACTCTCACATCAATATCCAAAATCGATTCATTTCAAAATCAAAACAAAAATCATAATACTGATTATTCTTGAGTCATAATTAAAAAAAAAAAAAAAACGGTTCTGATAATCAAACACATGAACTGAAAATATGATTTAAAAAAAGTTTAAATGTTTTTTGTCTTGATTGTTTTGTTTGATTGTTTGATCTTCATTTATTTTTACAAAAATAAAAATGAATAAATTAGAGAGCCATTAAATCATTAACAAGCAGTTATGATGCATTCTGTTAAGGAATAAAGGAAAAAGTGCCCTTTGTAGAGGAAGCAGTGTTGCTTAACTTTCTTTCTCTGCATAAAATCAATATTTTTAAACAGACCATTATTAAAAAAAAGAGGTGTCTGCGTAGGTTTGCTTAGATGTTGTACAGCTCAGTTTCATTTAAAGCAGTCTTCTTACAGTATATGAATTCAGTCTGTTCCTAGTGAGATGAGAGCAGAATATGTGAGAGAATATGGAATAATTTAAGAAAGCTGACTTTGTACATTGGCTCATAATTTAATTTTGTCATGCAGGAATTTCCTGATTACATTTTCTATAAATAAGTCTCTTTAAGTGCAAAGCTTTGTAAACAGAACTAATTCATTTGTAACTTCAAGCCAATTTTGCACTAATGCATATTACTTATCATTCTGCAGCATTAACTCAAAACATTTTTTGCCGTTATTTTAATTTGTAAATTGTCATGTAAGCAGAATGTTGGCAAATGTAATTTGTTTTAAGTAGGAAAACGCTGCTAATTCAATTGTCCATATCGTTTCACGTCGAGCTCAAATAATTTTGCATTAGCAAGTTAAAATATTGGGCTATTGAGTTAAAATATTGTTTTGATTATATATATCCAGTTGTCCTGCTAAATTAGACAGCTCTGCTGCCCCATTTTCCCTCACTTTCAAAGGCTATATCTACTTTGGATTAAACATTATTAAAGGGCTGAGCATATGCTGTGAAAATACATTTTAATAGAGTTGTGAGTGAGGCTGATTGGGACAGTCCTCTGAAATGTTTACCTAAGCAGAATGAATATTATATGAACCGTTCTGAAATCACAGTATGGAATATACATTAGCTCAGGAATAAATTACTTTCTTCGGTGTAATTCCATGTATGCATTGGGTTTTCACAGCTTTTTTTTGATTCATAAGAGCAACAAGCATGTCTAGAAATGCTGAAATTTGTAGAAAACGAGAATGTTGTGTCTTTGTTTTGGGATTTGTGTTATGAAGATCCATAGTAGCAGACAGAGAGCCCTGCTCCACCAGTCCTGCTGCTTTGATGGAAATATCTAATTAAAGACCAACATTTATGTTTGGTAACCTCCTGTGGCTAGACAGATTTTTTTGCCTAATATTTAATCAACCAACGATTTTCATTTATGAGAGGAAATCTACATATTTGTTGTAATGGCAATCATATTAAAAAGAATGCCCGAGGGAGTTTTTAAGTTACTCTTTGATTTTTTTTTTTTTTTTTTTTTTTTTTTTCTCCTCATCCTTCTCTTTCTATTTGAAAATCACTTCATTTTATTTCCCTCCTTCTCATCTTCAGTCAGGCCTGGAAAAGAGCATAGAGAGTTCCATCGCTGAAGGGGACTATGGGAAGGCGGAAGAACTGAGTGACAGACTTGCTACTCGAGAGGTATGTTGCCCAGATAAGCCATCTCGGGGGGCGCTTCAACTGTGACAAATTGAGCTAATGGGTCTGCGGCCATTTTGCCTGCAAAGACACAGAAGCTACAAACACACACACGCACACGCACACACATCATTCGACTTGGGCAGAAAGTCTTGCAACCCTTTTACACTAAAGTTAATGGAAAGCCCTCCCCCGGTTTGAAGTACGGCAGTGTCTATAGAACTTTCGGTTCTGCCTTTTAATGAAGGCTACAATGCTTTCAACCCGAGCGCTAAAACATTTTCAAGGTGCCAGTTTTACACCTTTGAAGTGAGCTCGTACCTAAATACAGTGCCTGCAGTTTTAAAAAGACACGTTTTAGGAGTGTACGCAGGATCAAGCGCTTCCAAGCTAATTTGGCAGAAAATGTAACATTCGCACAGCTGTAATTGCAGTTAAAAAGACATTCAACTTTTCTGAAGTTGGGGCAATCATAGCGGGCAATATTTTTAAGCCTCACAACTTTGATTCAATGGAATCTGAAATGCATTCCGCTAAATTCCGGTCTAAGCTTTGATTTCAGCATTACTGCATGGAATTGATGTTCACTGTCAACCTTAAACAGTTTAATACAGAAAAGGTTTGGGAATGTGCTTCCAGTTCACTTACCTACACATTCGGTAAGCTTTTTTTAAAGAAAACAATTCTTTTGCGAATATCATTTAGATTTCTTATGTCACTCCGCCCCAAACCAAGTGTTTTTCATTACAGATGCGGTCCGGCAACAGAACAATTCTAAAAAAAAAAAATCTTCTTTTTTTTTATTGTATTGTGTTGTTGGGTCAATCCTAATCTTCGGTGCCTTTTGGATGTCATAACACTTGAATGAATGAAACGCATTATTTTAATTTGATATGTAAAACATTATGGTCAACCTTAGGTATGTAAATTTAATTATGTGCCAAATTCAGTCAAAAATGTCCACCATGTTAGGGACAAATGAACAACAGTTTGAAAGATTTATGATTTAAATGTATGGACATTCTTTAAGAGACATACAGCTAATTACAATACTATTTTTGTTTGTGGTGGAAACACTATGTAAAACATACCATATTTAAAATGTAATAAAGTTAAAATGCACTACTTCTTCAGTTTAAACATCAATTGCTGTCAATTGCTATCACTATGCACACTAAATGTGTCCACCCTGTTAGGTTTTCTGACTTAGGGTGGACACTAACATTTTGACCTAAAATCATCCATTACACTTAGTCTGAGCAAAAAATGCCAAATAAAGAATTCAGTGTTTTATTTTAAATGCTGCTTTTACAAATAAGAATTTCTATTTACTTTTTTCATATTCCCATTAACAAGGTGGACACACTGAAGTTGACCACATTAGATTGGAAAGATAAAATAAGTGAAAACAGACAATTAACAAAGCAGAGGTTTTCCCCCACCGTTCCCAGTTGTTTTCTCTCGAAGGAAATGTCAGCCATTCGATATATCCTAATGTAACTTCCTTTTCCAACTTTCATTTAAAGGGGTAGTAGTTGAATGTTACAGGGTGGACAATATTTTAAGGGACAAGCTAAAAAACTTTATTATTATTATTTTTTTAATGAATTTATTACTTGGGAAGTATATATACATTAGAGACTATTACTGAAATAGCAAACAATATGAAAAACTTAGGGCTATCAGTTTAATGCGTTAACTTAATTAATTAGTTATGGAAAAAATAACGGGATTAAAATATTTGAACATAGTTAATGTGCTGACCCTACCCCCAGACCTGTATGTCATCTTATATTTCATATAGTTTGTGATGCAGGGCAACTACATAAATGCAGTTATGCCTTTATGTTTTGTTTTGTCTCGTCTTATATTTATATATATCACATATCACACGATATCACATGGGCAATAGGCCTATGACGTGCATGCTGATTTTGTCCCAATCTATAATAATAAATATAATTTTTACAACAATTCAGTAAATAAGAAGTTGCTATTGTGTTATATTTTAAACACAATATTGTGTTTTGCTCAGTTTTGCAGAGAACATATTACCTTTGAAGCCATAGCAGAATTGCCGTGCATCTCCAAGCAGCACGGCGGTGTTTAGTTTCTGAATGAATCCGCGTTTTGAACGAAACATGTGAATTAATGATTCAAAGGCCCATTCATAAGGAGACCCTTTACCCACCACCTGCTGGCAGATTTAGTTTCTTATTTACAGTATCATTTCATTAAAAACAAAATAATAGTAATAGTAAAAATAAAAATACGAAAGGGATAGTTCACTTAAAAAATGTAAATTCTGTCATCATTTACTCACCCTCATGTCGTTTCAAACCTTTCTTTTGTGGAACATAAAGAAAGTATTTTGAAGACTACTGGTAACAAATCTGTTTTAGTTATCATGACTTTCATTATATGAACAAAAAATACTGAGATGTATCTCAAATGATCTTCTTTTATGTTCCATAGTTTACATTAGGTCGTTGCAGCCCAAATGTTTATATGTAGTAAATTTTATGTTGAATCAAATAAAATATTTCTTTCTAAAGTTTCAATTTGTAATGTCTACGTGACACTTTATCGTTTAACACAAAATAGCTTTAAAAAATCTTTTGTGGGTATTTTCACAGTCAAATTTATTTTACGATTATTTGACAGCCCTAGAAAAAAAATCTAAAAAAAAATGGCAGACACAGGCCTGGGGACATAGGAAAAATGGTGATATTTGGTGGTTTAAATGTTTAGAAATTATTATTAAAAAAATTAAACGTTTAAAGTTAAAAAGGTGTTATCTACATCAAAGACAACATTAAATTTGATGTTGAAAAGGCAATAATATTGTGATCTTTACCGGGGATACACAAAAGGCACAGAATCCCAGAAATTACCCTGTAAGGACATATATAGCAGGTGTAAGTCTGCAAACAAACAATGAACAAGCTTTATTTCATCGTGCAGTTGTGTTATGATATATTGCATAAAGCGCTAATTAATCTTCTTTTATTAACTTTATATTTAGATTAATTAAATGGTTTGTAGGACTCATTCTGTAAATCCCTTTTTGTGATTTGCTATTCCTGTTGTAAAATGTGTCTTCTGTTTCTACAATAATTAATTTTCTATTAAGATTAATTTTATAGTTTATTGTGGATAAAACAGTCTCAGGTCATGCTTCGATAAAGCTCTCCCATCCATCTAATTGGGTGGAGCAGCGTTAATCGTGTTAACCTCAAATATTACTTTCCTACGTAATCAATTACAGCTTCTGTTTCTCTTGGTGTAAATGCGAAAATGACACCATTTACTCCGCACTAATGAAATCATATTGTGATGCTGTTGATTGTTGATCTGAATCAGTTCAAAGCAAGGTGATAATCATGCTCCTAACAAGCGTAGCGCCATGGGAACAAGCATTAAATAGCTCGGTAATGCCAACAACAGGCCCTTGGTTTAGGCAATTTTCTTTTGAGAGTCTTTACGCGGTAATCCATACAGATGCCACTTACGCTTATCTCTGGAGTATCTTTGTGGTTTTATCTGTTTCTTTCCCAGGTAGACGGAGACGTAATAACAGTTTCTTTGGAAACCATTCTCGGAGACATTTCATCATTACATGGGCTTCATTGTGATGCCACACGGCTAAATCAGCCCTCGCCTTTGTTCTTTTGTTTGCTTGAGAATGGCAGATTTAAGCATTCCTTCACAGAGAGTTTATCTAGACTTCAAAAGCAAGTAAAGAATTTCAGAGATGCCATCGTGCTGTCTAAATGCTTGCAAATGACAGCACTGAAATGTTTAAGGTTAGTGCCTCTTATCAAATAACACTGCTATAGTAATTATAGCAGGCTGCGTTATTAGTTTGGCATGGCTTGCAGGTAAAAACACAAATACAAACTGCATGGCTTTCGTCTTTGATTGACTTACCAGGACCATGTTGTCACAGAAAGCTTCTTATAGCATCAGTGGATTTGAGCAGACTTAGCAGTCTCGAATCTCTCGCTCAGCCAGACAGCTGAAGTCTGCCTCTGACAGAACACTGGCAGTCGCTGCGCAGTAATGCCACTGTTAGCTGCTTTATTTGTTCTTTGCTAAAGACTGTAAATTACAGTTTTCACCAGGTAATGTGCATTTGTCATCTGCTGGACATGTCCCTAATGCTCTATAGATTGATTCAGCGTCTCTCAGGGAGACTTCGGTATTGAAGATTTTCTGGGAATATCCCAAGATGAGATGATACTTGCATGTTCTGTTTATCCAAAGTTTTAGGGAAACATCATTGTGGGTTGTGCAATGACAGAAGAGATTGCACACATGGAAGATCATTTCTGAAATTTGAAGTCTTTCAGATTTAGGTACATAAGTTGCACCGTTTGTTATTATAGCCATACATTATGGCTGAATGTATGTGCGACTGTATGTGCGACTGTAGCTACCTACAGTTGAAGTCAAACGTTTACACTTTGCAGAATCTGCAAAATGTTAATTATTTTACAAAAATAAGAGGGATCATACAAAATGCATGTTATTTTTAATTTAATACTGACCTGAATAAGATATTTCACATCAAAGACGTTTACATATTGTCCACAAAAGAAATTAATTTATAAAAATAACCCTCTTCAAAAGTTTACATACGCTTGATTCTTAATAATGTGTTGCTGCCTGAATGATTCACAGCTTGTGTTTTTTTTTGTGTAGTGATAGTTGTTCATGAGTCCCTTGTTTGTCCTGAACAGTTAAACTTCCTGCTGTACTTCAGAAAAATCCTTCTGGTCCAATATATTCTTTGGTTTTTCAGCATTTTTGTGTATTTGAACCCTTTCCATCAATGATGTATAATTTTTGCAACTCGTATGCAACTCTTACAGAAGGTTCAAATGCTTACTAATGCTCTAGAAGGAAAAACGATGCATTAAAAGCCAGGGATGAAAACTTTTGGACAGAATGGAGATGTGTGCATTTTTCTTATTTTGCCTAAATATCGTCTTTTTTTCATTTAGTACTGCCCTTCAGAAGCTACAAAAGATACTTGCATGTTCTTCAGAAAACAAAATAAGTTAAATTTACCCTGATTTTCAAATTCAAAAGTTTTCACCCCCGGCTCTTAATGCATTGGGTTTCCTTCGGGAGCATCAGTGAGCGTTTGAACCTTCTGTAATAGTTGCATATGAGTCCCTCGGTTGCCCTCAGTGTGAAAAGATGGATCTCAAAATCATACAGTCATTTTTGGACACAATAATGCTGAAAAACCAAAGAATCTGTTGGATCTGAAGGGCTTTTCAAAAGAACAGCGAGCAGTTTAACTGTTCAGGACAAACAATGGACTCATGAACGGCTGTCACTAAAAAAAACAGCTGTGGATCATTCAGGTAACAACACAGTACAACACATATATGTAAATGTCTTTTGTGTGAAAAATCTTATACAGATCAGTATTAAATAAAAAAAAAAACGTGAATTTTGTATGAACCTTATTATTTTGGTAAAATTTTGCAGATTCTGCAAGGTGTATGTAAACTTTTGACTTACTTTAAAAAGAAGATTTTTAATTTTTTTTTGATGAATAGAAAGTTCAAAAGAACTGTTTGTTTTACACAGACTTTTTGAATATTGAAAGTATATCTTTAATGTCACTTTTGATTCATTTAAAGGGTCCTTGTTAAATAAAAGTAGTATTATTATTATTAAAAAATGATTCAGTAGTTGGTTTTTTACCACTTTTGTTTAGAGGAGAGTAGTGCAAGGACAGAAGGGTTTAATATTACAAACCAAATCTGAATCCATATGTGCTAACCATTAGGCTCCATCTCTTTCTTTTGTGCTTTGATCTCTTTTTTGACTGAGTTGATGTAATCAAAACACAACCTTCTATCATGCAACATTTCCTGTGAATGAAACACAAACTCTAGATAAACAGAGAAATTGGTTGCCCCGTTTCACGGGTCCTTGGGGGCAATTTGGATATTAGTGAAGCATTTTATGCCCTAATTTCTAATCCGGCTAGTATTCATTATCACAGCGCTCCGTGCGGCCGCAGAGCACTCTGCCCAGGATAAATGTTGTTGCAGACACAGCTGTTTAAAATAATGCAACGAACAACTAAAGAGTCAATAATCCCAACTGTGGCAAGCCTCAATTTCAAGGTTCTAATAATATTTGTCTACTGATATATGAAATATCATACGTTCTATAATATGTTTACATGCTAATACAGCGTTAAATTAAAGTGTTAAGAAGCCAATGAGATAGTGACTAAAGGTCTTGTGATATTTTTTTAAGCCCCTTTAATTTGTCCTAGAGAATGATTTTTTTTTTTTGTGGTCATAACTCATTTATCTTTAGGGATAAATCTTTTTCCCTTTTCTCTCAACTCAACAAAGTTTTTATTCTTTATATATAAAAATCTCCTGTTTGGAAACATTTAAATGTAGAGGAATTATTGGTTACTTCCTTGTGTAGTTTTTTTTAATCATATGATAATATTTTCCCCTGTTTTCTTTAATCTGCCAATTAAAGCAAATTTGTTAAAACCCTCTTTCAAGTTATCCTAAAAAAGTGTGCGATATGTGGGCTTTCATCTTTGTCTGGGTGTTTAAACACAAATGTGGATAGTAAAGGTTCCTTTGAGATTTTCCTTTCATAAGAGTATTCAAATATTCTGTAGAAGGTTTAACTGTTCTTTTTGTTTTTGATTCACAAAGTGTTTTACACATTTGCGTAAAAGGTAAAAGCTTTTTAACTGATCAGAATTAAATACAGCATTATCAAATTCTTCCCTGCATATCCTCTAACAAAAAAAAGATACAGGTACCAGTGTTTTTTATAGATGCACATTTGTTCAGATCTCTGTGTTCTGTTAGTGAACATTTATTAAATGTATTAGCTTTACATTAAATGCGCTTTTAGCTTTAGGGACAACAAAAAGGCTAACACAAGAGAAACAGTGCAATAACCGCTTGAGATAAGTGCAATTTCTAACGGAATTTAGTTTGCATGTCAAAGATTATGCCAAAGCTTTGATTGTTTGAAAACATTGTTTTTCAGATTTATGTTTTATTCAGATGTTTTGATTTTGAACAGCTTTTGGCTGTAGAGAATGCATTACTTGCGCCAACTTATTTTTAAGGAGTTCCGTTTAGCCTTCTAAGCGCGTTTAATAACAAGAGCTGCAGTCTGAGTCTCAGTGGTAAAGACGAACTGAGCAAGACTAAACAAAGGACTGTCACACTTTATTATTTCCTACAGTTTTTCTCTGCCCTGATCAAAAATATTAGCTCCGCATTACCACTTCAAAACGCAGACTTTCTGGTCTCGAGCGGTGGGGGGTACTGCGTCCATTTCAAGTTCTCCAGGAGTCAGACAATATGAAAATGATTAAAAGACAGAGACGCAGTCTGAAAAGGAGTTTTTGGAGGGGGTGCGAAAAGATAAAGTCAGGAGTTTGTGAACACAGGCACATACATTTATTATTCGACTTGGATGCTTACTTTTCTTTTGAGTCACAGCCAAGATTATACATTAGAAGTGGCCTTAGTACACCTATTAAATGTGTTGCATTGCCGTTTCCTTTATCAGCAGCCTTCATCTCTGACCAATCAGCTGGGGTTTTGTTCTAATATGCTTTTGAAATACAGCATGTCTCTGACTACGAACATACAGATCTCTAATGACAAGGTTCTCTGAAAGTTTGCCTTTGCGTGTTCTTTACTGGGGTGTCATACTGTTTGACGTGCCATTATTGTAGTTAGGTCAAACTTATTGGTAGAAACCAATCCAATTAAAATGAAGCAGTTTGACAGCTTTTTGTGAAGAAAGTTCGTCGGCTTTTGTACAGGCTTGCAAAGGCTTGTTGCATTAAACGTAATGTATGTGTATTTATTTATTTTCACCTAATAATTAATCATTTTTTTCTCTTTCAAAGCAGTACGATGTATATTTTTAGCCCTTTTCTTCATCTGTGACACGCAGACTGGCTGTTCCTCCTGTGCGGGCCCCTCTGGCAACTAGAAAACTGCTAAGCAAAAACTCTCCTCTTTGTTCCATTTTCTTTCAGCATTAGCAATTTATCACAGAATGAACTTTTATTATATCTGTAGATGAGTCACATTAAATTTTTGCCCATTAATTTTGAAATGGGTTTTGAAATGGGTCCTAAGCTTTTATCAAATGCTGGGGAATCTCATTTGGATTATTGTATTTCATTAATTACTTGATAGACAAAGCATACTTTTCAATGTAGATTTTTTTGTGCTGTTTAATTAATTAGCATGTTTTCTCTTTTAATTAAAGCCATTTTTTTTCGAATTAAAGCCCACAGCAAAACACATATATAATTTGTTTGTAATTAGCCCTTAATTGGTGGTAGTGGAAGCTTAGCACCCTCGTTTCCTTTTTTTTCTCCTGATTGCCATTTTATTGCCAGTCAGTCATTAATTAAACTGTTTTTCTAATTAGCTTATAAAACTGTTGATGGCACATTATTGTAAGTGTGAGTTCAAAGCTTGCTAATAAGCCTTGCCTGCTCAGAAGAGGGAAGATAATGAAATGCGCACAAAGCCAGCGAACTTTCAGACTTTTTTCCACTCCCTTGTTCCCTGAAGATGACAGTCTTATGTATCTGGAATCAGATTATTGGGGCTGGAACATAGAGAAGCGCATTATACCGAGAGCTTTTCCAGCTAGATCCCCCTCAGAGAGGCTGCTTCTCTCTATGTCTTGTAATGCTGTTTGTCAAGTTGGTGGCAAGATTACAGGAACTCCTTGTCTTATTTCCCCCACCACCCCCTTGAGACTGATAAGCTATGTTAACTGGATCTTTCACTGTATACAAGGATATCAAGTGTAGGACTCTCAATATGTCACTTTTGTTGAGAGGATTTCGTCTCCTCTGCTTTAGTGTAGATGACACAGGGTATTGTCGTGGGAGCGTGGCCTGTTTCGTTTCATTCAGGGAATACGGCGGTTTTCTTGAGATTTCCCTTGGCGTTGTTTTAGGGCAAGCCATGATTATTACTTGTATATCTGTTGAAACTAAACCAGTTTAGCATGGCAGAACAGAATTACAATAATGATATTGAGGTTTTTGTTATATTAGTACAAAAAAATGTCATTAGTTCTTAATAAAAAAAAAAAGTGTTCAGTGTGCACCAAACATGTGGCCTTGGAGCACAAATACCAGCATGGGTGTATTTGTAGCAATAGCCAAAAATACATTGTATGGGTCAAAATTATTGATTTTTCTTTTATGCCATAAATCATTAGGAAATGAAGTAAGGATCATGTTACATAAAGATATTTTGTAAATTTCCTACTGTAAATATATCAAAACTTAATTTTTGATTAGTAATATGCATTGCTAAGAACTTCATTTCAACTTTAAAGGCGTTTTTCTCATTATTTAGAGAGATACTATCTCAGAATTTGAAAGTTAGTTGTATCTCGGCCAAATATTGGCCTGTCCTAACAAACCATACATCACATGGTTTTGTGGTCCTATATAATTCTGTAAATATTCCATAAGTTAAAGGGGCAAGATGGGGCTTTAGTAGCAATTAGTTGTCTATGCAGTAGAAACATGATTGATTGATTCATTTTTGGTAAATCGGTACTACACAACTAGGGAAAACTGAGAAAAATTGTTAAACTTCAATTAATCAATTGGTAATTTCATATGAATTTTGTGGAGGGAAATTTAAATGTTAGCTAGTAGCATTTAGTAAGTACTTGAAGTACAAACCACACATAAACAGTCTTAACTTACCGTTGAATGTTTTGTGTAACAACTCTTGTATAAGCCAGTATACAACTGTAGGAGTTTTAATTGTTTGCAACCTTGCCTTTTCGGTATGTGGGTGTGAATGAGACAGCCTGGGTTATGAATATTATGCAAGCTCCAGAATTTTTTTAAAACCTATTTTAAACAGCTGCAAGGAAATCACTGGACTTTTTTCCCCCCACTAAACATATTTATTTATTTATTTATTTATTTGGTAACGCTTTACAATAAGGTGTGATTCGTGATTAGTTAATGTAGTAACTAACATGAACAAAAAATTAACATTACATTACACTATTTATTAATCTTAGCTAATGTTGGTTAACAAACGTATGGTTGTTCATTGTTTGTTCATGTTAGTTCACAGTGCATTTACTAATGTTAACAACTTGTGATTTTAATAATGCATTAGTAATGCTAAAATTAACATTAAGATTAATAAATGCTGTAGAAGTATTGTTCATTCGTAGTTCATGTTTACTAATGTTAATCTTATTGTAAAGTGTTATCATTTATTTATTTATATTAAAGCTGTTTTTTCCCAAATTAAATAATATAAATATATTTCAGAGCTTTGTCTGCAAAGAGTTTGCAAGCCGTTGTTATATAGATTGCAACCGTTGTTTTCATATATGTGACCCTGGACCACAAAACCAGTCATAAGTGGCATAGATATATTTGTAGCAATAGCCAACAATACATTGTGTGGATATTTTGTAAATTTCCTTCCATGGATATATCAAAATTAAATTTTTGATTAGTAATACGCATTGCTAAGAACTTCATTTGGACAACATATAGGCGGTTTCCTCAATATTTAGATTTTTTTTTTTTGCGCTTTCAGATTCCAGGTCTTCAAGTAGTTGCATCTCAGCCAAATATTGTTCTGTCCTATTTATTCAGCTTTCAGATGATGTATGAATCTCAGTTTCAAAAAACTGACCCTTATGAGTGGTTTTGTGGTCCAGGGTCACATATTTGTGGAAGGCTCAAAAATGTTAAAACTATAAGGAATGAACAGCACTTTGAAATGAGGCAACTGACTAGCATTTTAAATTTAGTTGATTTTTTTTGTCTACTTTACAGCATCTGTTGTGTCAGTCGATGATCTGCTATACATAACCAAGTGGGTTCTACACCCCTGTTGACTTAACCCACCTAGTGGCCCCACGTTGCAGTTACACGGCTGTGCAGAATGAATTCATCCCTCACAGACCTTTCAAAGGTCACGTCATTAATGGCGCTAAATAAACCCAGCGCTGAATAAGGCTTTGCCTTGGACTGGCGTAAATGGCACACAATACCTTTAAAGAGGAGAGAAGAGAGGTAAATGACAATGGAAATGCACTAAATGTAATTCCTACGGAAATATGGGAAGGTTTAGTGTGACTACCTAGAACAAAGAGCACAAGCGCTTTTTGTTGTGTACGTTACATCCCCCCCCCAGCCCACTTTTTTTTTTCCTTTTTTGGATTGTGATTTTCATTCCTTTTTTTCCTGCCCTGCATTTTTCCTCTGTGCCCGCATTTGATGTGAAAGGATTTGGCACTAAGTCACAAGAGAGGGAAAAGGAGGGGGGGATAAGGATGAAAAAGGAGGGAAAATCATGAAAAGTGGATCAAAAAAGTAAATGAAAAATAATGTCATATTACGGAAAATATGAGAGGCTAATTTGTGCCGACTTTTTGCTAATTTTGTTCTTGCCACAGAAAGAAGTGCTGTCACCTGCTCTGCGCTACACTGATGACAGTGCCAGTGATCCATGAAATAAGCTGCCGCCGGCTTTGTTCTGATAAGAATGAACAAATCTGCACAATGTACTGCGCTCCGAATCTCATTTTCATACTTGCATGCAGGCTAAAAGAAATAAGCTGTTTGCAAGGCTTGATTAATCAGACATTTGAGAGCTTTTTTTTTCTTTTTTGTCTCTTTGATCTGCTCTGTCTCCTAGGTAACTTGCTTGACATTAACGTTGAGCTCTGGTAAAGACAATCGTGGATAGTAGACTGGACTGATTAAAAAAAAAAAAAATTAAGAGCTTTAATGCTTTGAATATAATGTGTGTGAAAATTAGGGAGTCCTGGCTGGAAGAAGCGAAGGGGGGCTTTATTTTGGTGGTGCATGTGGATAATCCTTGTGTCGAAAAGGCAGATAAATCTCAAGATTTAAACCTCCCGACATAAAAAACATTTTGTTGTTTCGAAAGGCTGATTTTTGTCCATATGTTTGCGATCCGCGCACGCTTTTCTGCTCTTAGCCTTAGCACGTATTCCGCTTAAACACGCTTCTCCGAAAACACCCCGGTGTGAATTATCTGCGAGCGGATCTGCGCTAAACACGGGCATGATCGCCCATTATAACTTCCCTCTCTGCGCTGTCTTGCTAGAAAACATGATTTATGGCTCTTAAAACCTCGAAAAAAATGGCAAGGATTTAAAAAAACTGTCATAGTGTGTTAGCTTCAGGTTATGCAGACGCCTTTACAAATCTTCCAAGTGCCTGTATAGATGAATGCCTCGAGGGCCCAGCCGGAACCCCGCTCTCTCAGCCTGCTAAAGGCCTTATCTTAAATCCAAGCAAAGTACCATTAATCTTTTTGAAAGACCTTTATGGCTTTTAATGTATCCCAAATTAGAACATTTTACACCCTTGGTTCCTGAAATATGGCGATAAAAAGCCTTTAGAGTTTAATTTCTCCTTCCTGCTCGCTCTGACCTGCCTAATCCCAGCATGCATTAGGAGATATTTTAGTTTCAGTCTTTCTAATAAAGTTTATCCCACTTAATTATAATTGAAACATTTTTTTCCACTCTCTTGCTCTCTCCAGGTTTTTCCGAGCCCACAAATGGTGGCACATTTCCTCATTACCAACTGAGTTTTTTTTTGTGTGTTCCCTCTGATTGTGTTCTTTCACTGTTCTAAAGAATTACCCTCATATCCCCTCCCGAAAAGAAGAAAAAAATACAGAGGAGGCTAGAGAAAAGCAGTGGGTTTGCGATTTGTCCAAGTGTTTATCAAAGTTTCTTGCGGTCCAATAATAAACCCATCCCAAGAGTGATGGAAGAGGCCCGGACTCTCCTTTTGTTTCCTGAGCCCTCTGTGTCACTCTGGCTATTGGAATTAATCTAGCCACACCACACACATTTCCCCTCACTGATACCGCCGACATGCGCCTCTCGCCCTCCTCCATTCATTTCGCCGTCCTAAGTGCGTGCACTGCAATTTTCAGAATTAAAGGTCCTCTTTAGATGAACAGATTAAGTGTATGAGATAATAACATTAATTATGCACATCCACGCCGAGTGCCGGAACAGAGGGTTGGGTGTCCTACTTCTATCTATGAACCGCAAATTATTTTTTTATTTTCCAAACTCGTGCACGTGTGTGTCCGTCCGTGCTGAAATGAACCGGAGGCGTTCTTCGAGAACCACCTTGACGCACTGGCAGTGCTGGTGAGGTTTGCCAGGCAGACTGATTTTCTCCAGCTAATGGAGCTTGTCTCTGTCTCCTTCTCAATAGCTGGCCGTGAAAATCGCACAAGCCGCCGATTGCCGTGACTTCGCCCGCACCAAACAGGAAGCCGAGGCTTCCCGGGCAGCCCGAAAAAGGAGGAAGCAAATCGCTTGGGGGTTTGTTGTCTGCTTTTTTTTTT
>JAHKKF010522945.1:6215-21415 GCA_019740295.1 Labeo calbasu
CAGTCCATTATATGGAGAAAAATGCTGAAATGTTTTCCTCAAAAAACATAATTTCTTTATGACTAAAGAGAGAAAGACATGAACATCTTGGATGACAAGGGGGTAAATTATTTGTAAATTGTTGTTCTGGAAGTGGACTTCTCCTTTAACCATTAATTATGAAATTTCCAAAAATGCTAATAACTTTTGTTTGCATTAGCCTATTGTAATGAAGTTATGATGATTTATGTTGAAAACCTACTTTTTCAAACTCCTCCTCAACCGTTGGTCCAATTTTCACCAAAATCGAATCAGATCATCTTTAGACTATACTGACAAAATGTTATAGATTTTGTGTCGATAGACATTACCATTTGCGTATAGTGATGCAACAAATTTGAAACATGATGCCAGACTATGTATGAGACTGTATCTCTGCAAAGCTTTGACATATTGACACCAAACTTTGTATAAGCAATTGTCTCCATACACTGACCATACCACATCGATTTGATAACAGCGCCACCTATTGGTCAAAAGGGATAACCCATTAAATCATATTACTAGTGGTTGTTTTTATGATTTTGCCAGCAATTTTGACTAAAATCATCCTAAAATAGCTTTAATTCCTCATTGTTTCAGTTGGTTTCACAAATGCTCGGCCCTGTGTTTGCTGCTTGCAGCTATATTTTAATTTAAACTTCGTTCATTTTTCATATTTAATATTGGGGGCATCCAAGTCATTTTACACATTTGACATTTTTTAAAAAAAAAAGTAATATAATAGTTATTTTCCCTGGTAATTAGTTACTTTTAGAATGGTGTAACTCTTGTGTTACTATCTGTGAGAAGTAACTAGTAACTATAACTAATTACTTTTTGAAAGTAACATGCCCAACACTGAAAAACAGATTCTACAAACCACAGAATTAACACTCTAAAGAGCCGATCTGTCTTCCTCCTAATTCTTTGGCGAAATAAAATCATCACTATCATGTTAACAAAGACTTTACTCTGTAAAACCAGAGTTGTTAGAAGCATTTGCCAGAGTTACATTCATTTACAGCTCAAGATGGTCTGCCGTTCTGTTCCTGGATGGCGTATTTGCGAGACAGCACGACGTTGTCGTAATCAAAGTTCTCATCCAGATGGAAAGGAACAACCTCCTCGCTTTCATCCTGGAATGACAAAAAAAGGTTAATGAAGGATTTTACGCAGCCTTTGTGAAATGCAACAGAAAGTGCATCTCAGTCCCTGAGTTGCTTCTCAAGCTTGACTGCTCTGGTGTGTGTGTACCTGATTCTCAGCTGCACTGGGAGTGTGTGTGTCCTGGTCTGTGAAAGTCGAGGAGATCTCCAGCAGTGTGCGGTGACAGAGCGATGAAGAGGAGACAGCTATCAGATCTTCTTCAGTCTCACCTGGTAGTGTGAATGCGGCTGACAACACAACAAGATACGCATGAATAATCAGCAGTCCATCAGCATTCATTTACAAACTGTTTCTTCTTTTAGACTGAATGCGTAAATAAACCATCTCTTCTCTGACACGCTCATTATTTTCTTCGGTAGTATTTATGTATTCATCTGTTGATTTGGTTTTATACTGTTTGATGTATGTTTAAATCTGTTGAGTCTTTCTTCTTCTCTGTATCATTACTTAATCATGGATATGATTTAACTGTTCGGTTTTAGTGTGTTGATACATGTTTTATTAGCTGTAGACTATTAAGATTGTTGTTTGTGATACACTGTAGGTTGCCATTTTAAAATCTGGCAAGGGACAAATGATAAAAAAATAGTCTGTTAGGCAAACTCTGGCTTGTTTACAGTGTCTGAGTGTTGATTAATGAGCAGTGTCCCTATTAAAACTTTAAATAAAATTCTGTCGTTATTAATTGACTCTCATGTTGTTCGAATCTCTTTCTTTCTTCCTGTGGAACACAAAAGAAGATGCTGGACGGTTACTACACAATGAAAGTGGATGATTGTCAAGCTCAAAACTATGACATAGAAAATATTTTCTAGTCTTCTGAAGCCATTTATTCATTTTTAAATGGCTAGTTATGCTTTTCTACAAAGTGGGAAAAAGTGAAATTGGAAAAAATACATAAACACTGAGAATTTGGTGCAAGAAACTTTCATGTAGTTTTTTTCTACATGAATCTCAACATAGGCGAAAATTTGGGAGATTAATTAGTAAACCAGACCATCCAGAATTAATTGAAATTATGAAAAATAAACACGTTATGTAATTATATGTAGTTTTTGTTCAAAGTGTAGTGGACAAGTTAGTGTTTTTTCTCCCAGTTTCAGATTTTTGTTTTGTTTTGCTTTTCGGGGAAAGAAAAATAAATAAATAAAAAATCTAAATAAACTTACTTTTATTTTTATTTTCCAAAAAATAAAATGAATATTAACAATAATAATATTATAATGATGAATAAAAAAATCTAAATAAATTTACTTTTATTTTATCTTACAATAAATAAATAAATTATAAGTAATAATAACACAATTTATTAATAAATACATACATTTAAAGCTATTTTTTTACTTTTGTGTTTTTGTTTTGCCATCATTTTTCTTTGAGAAAAATAAAATTCAATTATTGATTTATTTATTTATTTTTGTTTTTTGTTTCGTAAACTGATAAAAGGGTACAATTTGTAAAATAAATAAATAAATAAATAAATAAATAACCCCTGAGACTTGTGTATGCACAAAAAACTTTCACTTTAGCTATTACTTGTGAGCAAGTGAAAGTGTCAACATAGGCAAAAATTTGGGAGATTCATTAGTAAATCAGACCATCCAGAATTATTTGAAATTATGACAATTAAACACATTCTTATGTATTTATATATAGTTTTTGTTCAAAGTGCGGTGGACAAGTTAGGTTTTTCTGCTGGTTCCTGTTTTCACTTTAGGTTTACTTTTCAGGGGAAAATAATAATAATAATAATAATAGATGAATATATTTATATATATATATATCAATTGAAAGCTATTTTTTACTTTTGTGTTTTTATTTTGCCATATATATATATATATATAATTTTTTTTAGAAAAATAAAATTCTAGTTGTTTTTGTTTGTTTGTTTGTTTGTTTTGATTTTTTTTTTCTGTTACAAGTTGTAAACTGATAAAAGGGTACAATTTGTAAAAAAGTAAATAAATAAATAAACCATAAGACTTTTGTGTATGCACAATAAACTTTCATAAGTATTAAAGTCTATATATCTTTTTAACAAGTCGTAAAGTGAAAAAAAAAATAATAAATAAAAATTAGGTAAATACTTGCACAAATAAATAATGAATAAATAAAAATTAATAAATAATAAATGTATATGCACAAAAAAAACTTTCATGTTTCAGTTTCTCGTGAGCGAGCAAAAGTCTCAGCATAGGCGAAGATTTGGGAGATTATTTACTAAATAAGACCATCCAAAATTAATTGAAATTATGAAAATTGAATACATTTAAATAGATACATTAAATAGTGTAGTTTCTGTTCAAATTATTGTAGACACGTTTCTGCAAGTTCCTGTTTTTAATTTTGTTTTTCTTTTCAAAGAAAATAAACAAATAAATAATAATGATAATATTTAACGAATAAATAAATACATTTAACGTTTTTTTTTTCTTTTGTGTTTTTGTTTTGCCATAAGTCGTCGTTGTTGTTTTTTGTGAGAAAAAAAAAATCTAGGGTTTTTTGTTACAAGCTGTAAACTGGAAAAAGATCAAATTTGCAAAAATAAATAAATAAATAAACCCTGAGACTCTTGTGTATGCACAAAAAAAACGTGTTATATACAAACTGTTTTTTTTTGTGTGCAAATGTCCCTTCAGAAGTTCTGTAAAAAATCAAATTTGTGTTTATGCATATTCAAACAAGAACAAACAGATTGCCAAAAATTGTGACTTACTGGAAGGAGTTCATTCGTTCTGTATGTAAATTAGATTTGACAGCTTAGAACTCTGACATTCAGCAAAACATCTTCGGCATTTCTATCCATCTTATTTTTCCCGTAAGAGCGGACGTGGCTATTTGTAAATTAAATGGGTCTCGCATCCAGCTATTTTTAGCTGTACAAAACAGCTCATTTTGCTTGAAATTCCAAACTGGTGTATTTTAATGCATTATCTAAATTCTAAGCACACTGGTTTGTAGAGCAAACAGTTTTACTGTTTACTGCACTTTGTGTATCATTATTATGAACCGGAAGTCTTGCCCATTCACAGAAAACCGCATACTTCCACACTGAAAAATCAGAATAAGACTGATGTGCTAATAAGCTGTTTGCGTCCCGTATATCAATGGATTTTTGCAGCAGTTTATGTGTGTGAGAGAAAGACATCAGGCCTGGCAAGAGCTCGACTGATGCTGATCTTAATTAAACCGCTAATTACTGGCACAGTGCAAGTCATGGTCTCAGCTGCCGGGTGAGGAGCAGGCATCTGAGGGTGTAGCGTGCATTTCTGCATGTCTGTTTGAGTGTATACAACACCATATGTGTGTGTGACTGGAGAAACCCCACCCACCTACAGCTTTCAAAACAAGGTGGTCTCAAAAACAAGGCCATTAACCAGCTCACTACAGAAACGCAGGAAGATGCTTCACGCCGCTAATGAATCTGAAGGCTGTTGCTGTAACGGCGTGCCGTGAACCTCCCTGACCGGTGTTTCATTAAAACCCCAGATACCCGGTAGCTCGTCCTGAGCCCTGATCTGTCTTCACCTCGACCCATTTTAAAAATCATCTGAATGCTGAACGCCGGTGTGTCACTGAACACTCATGTAAGATTGACTAAAGGGGCGTTCACAGCAGGTTTTCTTTATTTTTTCTTTAATTTTGCATTTTGGTTTAGTTACTTTTAATTGTGCAGAAATAGTTTTTATTTTATTGTTTTTATAGAATGAAAGGTATAGTTTTACTTTTCATCTTTTCTAATATAACACCACAAACTGTTCCAGTCACATTTCTCTAAACAGCAAACAACTGTGGTGGTTTAGTCTTCAATGAATCAATGTTTTTAGTTTTTGAATAAATTTGATTCACTGATTCACTCACTGAGACAGCCATTTGTCTTCTTCTTGAATGAAGCAGCATTTCTTAACAAATTTATTCAGTTGACTGAATAACTGATTCACAAGACATTCACAGTAATGACAATGTAATTGAAAATTTAATTTCTGCCAATTCCTTAATTTAATAATTTAATTTAATTTGATTTAATTTAGATTTTTTGCTAATACCTGATTTAATTTTTATTTTACTTTGACTAATTTTACTTTGAATTGAATTGAATTAATGTTTTTACTAATCCCTGCTTCAATTTTGATTTTACTTTGATTTTAATTTAATTTAATTTAATTTAACTTAATTTAATTATTTAATTTAAAATTTAATTTTTACTTTTAATTTAATTTATCATTATTTTTTGCTAATACCTGATTTAACTTTTATTTTACTCATTAAATTAAATTAAATTAAATTAAAATTAATCAAAGTAAAATAAAAGTTAAATCAGATGTTAGCAAAAAAAACTTAAAATTGAAGTAAAATAAAAGTTAAATCAGGTATAGCAAAAAAAATGTTTTTAAATAATTAAAATAATAATTTAATTTCATTAATTTTTTGCTAACACCTGGTTTAACTTTAATTTTACTTTGATGTTATTTTAATTTAAAATTTTATTTTCTGCCAATTCCATATTTATTTTACTTTGATTAATTTTAAGTTTACTTTATTTTAATTAATGTTTTTGCTAATACCTGATTTCATTTTTATTTTACTTGGAATTTAGTTTACTTTGAATTTCATTTAATTTCATGTTTTTGCTAATACCTGACTTAACTTTTATTTTACTTTGGTTGATTTTAATTTTACTTTGAATTTCATTTCATTTTATTCAAAATTATATTTTTGCCAATTCCCGATTTAACTCATTTTACTTTGATTTTATTTTTTCTTTGAAATTAATTTGAATTAATTTGAATTATTTTTCTAATGTCTGATTTAACTTTTATTTTAATTTAATTTAATTTAGTTTCACTTAAATGTTTTTTCTTATTTCTGATTTAACTTTATTTTATTTTATTTTATTTTTATTTTTTGCCAATTCCTGGTTTAACTTGTACTTTGATTTAAATTTAATTTTTACATTTAATTTAATACATTTTTTAAACCAATTCTTGATTTAATTTTTATTTTACTTTTTTGGGGGGGCAACTTTTTGCCATAATATTAGTTAGCAAACTTGTAGCACCAAACAACAAAAGTATTTTTTTCCTTTATTTTTGCCTAATTTTCAACAACAATATTAGGATTTTTACAAAACTTGTAAGACCTGCTATAACGACAAAGACACATAGAAACGATATCGCTGAAATCTCTTTCAGAATTATTTTTTCCAGCTGATGAACGATAAAAAACACTGACACCCAATCAGAATCAATCCTTCTATCACAAGCTTTTAAAGGAATTTAAAGACAATAGAATAAACAGACAACACATCCGCTGGTGTGGACGCTAATATTTAGTTATCTTTATACTGTCAGATTTTTAAAAGTTACGACACCAAACTCTTACAACCAATGGTATGACGATATTTTTAACATCTCTAACAAGCAGTGGCATGATTATTCATGCTAATTAACTTCATGTTCAGCATGCATCTTGTTATTCAGTGGATATGACTGACATTATAAACACACCACCTAATGACTTTTACATACACCCTTACCTCTGAATTAATACTCTGATCACAAACAAACACACCGAAAAACACGAAAGCCCTGCTCCGAACAGTAAGCCTCTCCAATCAAAAGAGGCTTTCTTTCCTCACACTATTTTTTTTTATTTTTGTATTAAACTGGTCATTGGAGTTTAAATGAGCCTCTCTGGCACCGCAGAAAAGAGCAACTCATTACAAGCCTGCACAGCAAGCGTTAAGCCTCGCCGAGCGAACGCTTGCCCCCGGCTCTAATGATGAGGGAGCGGTTTGGAATTTGCATGCATTGAATATGTGTAATAAATGGTAATATATTTAAATCAAGCTGTATGACAGCTCTAATTACAAAAAAGAGCATGCACATGATATCCACTAAACCCTATTAAAGGTAAGGTGAGCCCATGCAATCCTCACATATGCACATGAAAAGAAAATTTATGCCAGCATGCTTCAGATTCCCATTTTAAAATACATCCATACAGGTGATGCCAATATGTCAATGTGTATTATGTGAATTTTATGTGAATTTTATATGAATATGTGATAGATCCAATTCAATTTGACGCTGTTGTGAAATACGAAAAAGATGACAAGAATACTCAACGATGTGCTTTACATAATAAAGAATTTGTAAAAATGTAAATAAAGACTCCAAATGTGCATCTAGGCCACTGTAATTTACATAAACTGACTTTGTGTAAAGTGTTGTGCATCTGAATATGAGAAATACACACCTGTAGTGCCAGCATTTTCCTCTTCAGCCTCCGAATCTTCCAGATAATTATCAAACTACCAAGAGGGAAAAAATGAACAGTTATTTAAAAAAAATCAATTGATCAGAACTAGATAGTAAAGTTTGTAGACAAACCAAGTTGGCTTGAAAAAGCCTAGCCAGAAAGTTTGTAAAATTTAAAAAACACGAAACTTGAAGGTTTTCAGTTTGAAGAAGTTAGAAAAATTAAAGTTTGAATGTTTTAAGGCAATGCTGTCTACCAGAAAAACAGACAGACAGAAAAACAGATTGCTAGGGTACCTACGGGGGTTTCTAGGGCAGTTGCTAGGGTTACTAGCATGTTGTTAGCATGTTTTTAGCACAATTACCAAGTTACTATCATAATTTTAGCATGATTAGAAAGTTACTAGCACAATCAGCAAGTTACTAACATGATTATAGCATGATTAGAAAGGTACTAGCATGTTTCTAGCATGATTAGCAACTTATTAGCATGGTTTTAGCATGATTAGACGGTTACTAGCATGCTGTTATAATGTTTCTAGCATTATTAGCATGTTTCCATCACAATTAGCAAGTTACTAGCATGATTAAAAAGTTACTAGCATTTTTTAGCATGATTAGCATGTTATTGGCCTGTTTATAGAGTGATAAGCAAGTTAATAGCATGATTCTAGTACGATTGGCAAGTTACTAGCATGATTAGCAAGTTACTACCATGTTGTTAGCATGTTTCTAGCATGATTAGCAAGCTACTAGCATGATTATACCATGAATAGAAAGGTAATAGCATGATTACCACATTACTACCATGTTGTTAACATGTTTCTTTCTAGCATTATTAGCATTGTTTCCATCACAATTAACAAGTAACTAGCATGATTCTTGTATGTTTTTAACATGATGAGCAACTTATTAGCAAGTTACTAGCATGTTGTTATCATGTTTCTAGCATTATTAGCATGTTTCCATCACAATTACCAAGTTACTAGCATGATTTTAGCATGATTAGCATGTTATTGGTCTGTTTCTAGAATGATAAGCAAGTTACAAGCATGATTCTAGCATGATTAGAAACTTATTACCATGTTGTTAACATGTTTCTTTCTAGCATTATTAACATGTTTCCATCACAATTAGCAAGTTACTAACATGATTCTAGCATGTTATTAGCCTGTTACTAGCATGATTCTTGTATGTTTCTAACATGATGAGCAACTTATTAGCACGGTTCTAGCATAATTAGCAAGTTACTAGCATGTTGTTATCATGTTTCTAGCATTATTAGCATGTTTCCATCACAATTACCAAGTTACTAGCATGATTTTAGCATAACAAGCATGTTATTAGCCTGTTTCAAGCACGATTAGCAAGTTACTAGCACGATTATAGCGTGATTAGAAAGTAACTAGCATGATTAAAAAGTTACAAGCATGATTCTAGCATGATTAGCAACTTATTACCATGTTGTTAACATGTTTCTTTCTAGCATTATTAACATGTTTCATTCACAATTAGCAAGTTACTAACATGATTCTAGCATGTTACTAGCCTGTTTCTAGCATGATTAACAACTTATTAGCACGGTTCTAGCATGATTAGCAAGTTACTAGCATGTTGTTATCATGTTTCTAGCATTATTAGCATGTTTCCATCACAATTAGCAAGTTACTAGCATGATTTTAGCATAATTAGCATGTTATTAGCCTGTTTCTAGCACAAATAGTAAGTTACTAGCATGATTATAGCGTGATTAGAAAGTTACTAGCATGATTAAAAACTTACTAGCATTTTTTAACACGATTAGCATGTTATTGGCCTGTTGCTACAATGATAAGCAAGTTACTAGACATGATTCTTGCGTGATTAGCACGTTACTACCATGATTATTGCATGATAACAAAGGTACTAGCATGATTACCACATTACTAACGTTGTTAACATGTTTCTAGCACAATTAGCAACTTATTAGCAAGTTTCTAGTATGATTAGAAAGTTACTAGCATGATTAACAATGATTAACTATCATGTTGGTATCATGTTTCTAGCATTATTAGCATGTTTCCATCACAATTAGCAAGTTACTAAGCATGATTCTAGCATGATTAGCACGTAACTTCAGAATAGTCTGAAAGTCTGGGCCGAGTTTGGTGGTTGTAGTTTTAAAGCTTTAGATACAATCTAAATTTCGGCTCAGAAGAGAAAGAAGTAGTTTAAATAGTAGATCAGTAAGTTGTTTTTTTTTTTTCAAACCAACCTAATTAGCAACTTTGTGCTCAAAAGAAACATTGTTCTTCAGACAAAAACATAATGAATTAATTCACTCCTGAATTAAATTTTCCTGGTAATTTACTCACCGCCATGCTGTTCAAAATGTTCATGTCTTTCTTTCTTCAGTCGAAAAGAAACTAAGGTTTTTGCGGAAAACATTCCAAGGACTTTTCTCCATATAGTGGACTTCAATGGGAATCAATGGGTTGAAGGTCCAAATTGCAGTTTGAAAGCAGCTTCACGCATACTTTGGTTCAAAAAGGTATGGTAGTGCGAAAAACATCTAATTTTCTCCTCCAACAATGCTGTTTTACCTTTTTTGAAAAGACCATTGGACTTTCTCTGCACGTTTACTTTGTATTGTTTTTAGAAAATGTCAGATTGTTTCACTAAACAAGACCCTTATTCCTCAGCTAGGATTGTGTAGAGCCCATTGAGGATGCACTGAAACTGCAATTTGGACTTTTAACCCACTGATCCCCACTACATGGTAAAAATCCTTGAATGTTTTCCTCAAAAACCTTAATTTCTTTTCGACTGAAGAAAGAAGAAATGTTAGCACACTGTAATGAGCTTATAAACACAAACATTAATTAAAATTGTCCTCGTTCTCTTCTGAATGAAATAAAAGCACATTTATTTATTTTTAGGCATCTCGGATGAACTGTTTACCTTCACAGGTCTATCCGGAGCAGAGCCTGACGTACCACCCAGTCTCCCTCCAACACAACCGCCATCCAACATCACCTATACAAAAACACAAAAATGTATAAACTCACCATCTCATTTTATTTAATGAAGCTCTGAAATGACAGCAGCCATGTGAATCGGTCTGATTACAATCAAAACAACATTATAATCAATACAGCTGTTTTTCTCTCCTGGTGGCAGGGAGCTAAATAATGCAGAGGCTTTTTTTAGCATTGACTGGCCTGGGATGTTAGCTGATGTGCTTTGCGTTATTGACAGTAACCGGTGCTGTGGCTCGCCAGAGCCCCACTGAGATCAATACGCAAGCCAGGCGGGAGTCTTAAGCACCGTTCACACAGACAGACAGATAAGCAAAACACACATCGCAATGAAGCCATCCAATACGCTGAGAGAAAAATTCCAAAAGTCTTGTGAAGGAAATACATCAAAAAGACAGAAAATAAAGAAAAATGGGGAGTATTTTTAGTATTTTGAGTGGTGCTTGCTCATACTAGAGACAAAGCTTCAATGCTAAGTTGCTTGCTAAGGGGTTCCATGCCATTTTCAGTGTGTTGGTACTTTGTGTGGACGCATTTTGAAGAAAGTGGTGCTTTTATATAAAAAAAAGTTAGGTTGTTTTGGGAGATTGCCAAAGCATTGCTGTAAGGTTGCAAAGAAGTTCTAAGTGAAATTTAAAGGGGTCATCGGATGCAAACTTCACTTTTACATGTTGTTTGAACATTAATGTGTGTTGGCAGTGTATATACACATCTACCCTATAATGATAAAAATCCATGCAGTCGTTTTTAATTAATCTGTAAAAATAATATGAAGATGTAGTGGACTACATTTGTTTGTAAAGGGAATGCGCCTACATAAAAAGGTTCAAATTGACAAAAATGCTGAAAAATCATGTGTGGATCATTCTGGTTACAACACATATTATTATTTTTATTATTTCAACTATTATTTTCTCTTGTGGACTATATGTAAACATCTTTGGCTGCCCACTGCTCCGGGTGTGTGTTCACGGTGTGTGTGTGCGTGTTTGTTCGATACTCACTACTGTGTGTGTGCACTTGGATGGGTTAAATGCAGAGCACATATTCCGAGTGTGGGTCACCATACTTGGCCACACGTCCTTTCCTTTCCTTTCCTTTTTATGGGAAATATCTTATTCAGGTCAGAAATAATGCAAAAGCAACACATTACTTTCCATAAAAAGTACCTAAGTGCAAATGGCTTGTGCACACCAAAAGCAAATTTAATTATTTGCACGAATAGATTACATATGTCAATGCAAAAACATGAATAGACGCAAATTCGTGCCGAGCAGGGCGAATGATGCTTTGTGGGTGGTTGATAGAGCATTGCAGTATGGTTTTGAGTGATTTTTTTAACATTTCTATATGGCTACGGTTGATATGTAGTTGCTAGTCCATATCTGAAGAAAAGGTGACACCATGATGATAGGATGCAAGGACTAAAGAGTGTTTTTATATGGTTGCTAAGAAATTTAGAGTGAATTTTAGCAATTGTATGTGGTTTCTAGGACATTCTTAAGTAGTTACACTACCAGTCAAAAGTTTTGAACAGTAAAATTTGCAATGTTTTTTAAAGAAGTCTCTTCTGCTCACCAAGCCTGCATTTATTTGATCCAAAGTACAGCAAAAACAGTAAAATTCTGAAATATTTTTACAATTTAAAATAACTGTTTTCTATTTTATTATATTTAAAAATGTAATTTATTCCTGTGATCAAAGCTACATTTTTTAATACTAATATTTAGCAAGGATGCTTTAAATTGATCAGATTGATGATAAAGATATTTATAATGTTACAAAAGATTTATATTTCAGATAAATGCTGATCTTCTGAACTTTCTATTCTTCAAAGAAACCTGAAAAAAATCTACTCAGCTGTTTTCAACATAATAATAATAAATGTTTTTGAGCAGCAAATCAGAATATTATAATGATTTCTGAATGATCATGTGACTGGAGTAATGATGCTAAAAATTCAGCTTTGAAATCACAGGAATAAATTACATTTTAAAATATATATTCAAATAGAAAACAGTTATGTTAAATAGCAAAAATATTTCAAAATTGTATGTTTTCTGCTGTACTTTGGATTAAAGAAATGCGGGCTTGGTGAGCAGACTTCTTTAAAAAATATTTAAAATCTTACTGTTTAAAAACTTTTGACTGGTAGTGTGCCTACTGGACCTAATCTCCCTTCATATGTCTATGAGCTTTTTTTTCTATTTTCACAAATGGTGCCTACCCCTAATCCTGAGTATAGGAAAAAGTGATGTTACCCTTAGAAAACAGCTCTAAAAAGGCAGATAAAAGAGCCAATTACACATAAGAAGGAGCTGTATGTGTGTGTGATAAATAGAGAAATGGCTAATGCAGAAGACTTCTACTGTGACTAAAGATGAGTGAAGGAAAGGTCTGTCTGAACCTCTCACAGTCAAGACTGTCGTTTCGACCTGTGTGGATCTATAAGGTGCTGACCTCTTCCTGATCAGCAGTCGGTGAGCAGCGATTCGCCTGTCCCATCCGTCTGTATACGCTCTCCTCCATCTCTGTCACTTCATGCTCTCTTTGTCGCTCTCGGCTGTTGTCCATCTCTCTCTGGGACGGGTCTCCGTGTCCTCTAGGAGCAGTCAATCGCGGATCGCTCACATTCTCTGCAATGAGATACGACAGTAAAGACCACAGGCTAGGATTCACAGACGTATCAGAGAAAAGAAGATGTATGTGGTGTTCAGGACGCTCACCTGGGGTCAGGTACGTGAAGGTGGAAAGGAACTGCTCGTAGGTTTGCTCCGGGGAGTTGCAGAACTGCTCCAGAGCTTCAGTTAAGGCTTGGTCATGATCGTCCACAACTGAACCGTTAACTAAACCAGGCATCCTGTCAAACCTACGCACGTTCAGAAAAAAAGAGATACAGAAAGAATCAGTGAGAGATTAAGTATATTAAAAATGTCCTGGCTCTTCCAAGCTTTATAATGGCAGTGAATGGGTGTTGAGATTTTGAGGTCCAATAAAGTGCATCCATCCATCATAACAAGTACTCCACACGGTTTTCTTTACAAATCCTCATTTTGTACTTTTAATTCATGACCAGTGTTTTGTTTTGGAGTATATTTTGAAAAGGTTACATGTTCTACTGTGGTGTTAGCATACACCACGCAAAAACTTGATATCCAGAGCGTCTGTTCCAGGCGAAATAAAAGATGAAGTACAAGTTAAAAAAACTTAAAAAAAAAAAAAAAATGATGAAGGGGTCCTGCTAGGCTACACTACTTTACAGGTCACTTATCACTGGCGATATGCATTATAGCTGCATTAGCCCTGATTGGAATGAAATTATCATTCTGAAGTTCAGCTTAATTACAATCAATGACGGCTGGGAAGGGGGGCGGGCAGTGATTGCCGTGACATTAAAACATAATGAAGAATGGCGTGATGATCGTCAGAAACTCCGAGCTGTCGCTGTGTCATTCATCACGAACACGCCCTAGGGAGAGCCGTCTTCAGGTGGCACAACATTAGCGGGGACAGAAACAGGTGCTACACTAGAGTTTAATTACTCTCCTCTATCAATAATACAGCGCAAATCCTTGCATGGCTTCAGGCCTCAGCTGTACTGTTGGCTGGCTTCTTTCTTCTCTTTTGGAATACGACCATACTACTGTTTCTGCAGTATGCAGTGCATAGGCTGTGTGGTATGTGCATTTTCTCTACAGTGCCTTGCAAAAGTTTTCATACCCCTTCATGTTTTTCACATTTTGATTTGTTGCTGCCTTATGTTAAACTGCTTTAAATTAGTTTTTTTCCACCTCAATCTACACAAAAACAGAATTGTCACAACTTTATAAATTTAACAAAAATACTACAACAAAAATAAGTACATTGCACAAGTATTCATACCCTTAACTCAATACTTAGTTGAAGCACCTGTACAGCCTCAAGTCTTTTTGGGTATGATGCAACAGGCTTTGCACATCAGCATTTTTAGCAATTATCAGCCATCACCTCTTCACCTCTCAAGCTCTTTCAGCTTGGATGGGGGCAAATGCACATTTTCAGGTTTCTCCAGAAATATTTGATTGGGTTCAAGCCCAGGCTGTGGCTGGGCCACTCAAGGACACTCACAGAGTTGTCTATAAGCCACTCTTGCTGTGTGCTTAGGGTTATTGTCCTGGTGGAAAGTGAACCTTCTGCCCAGTCTCAGGTTACTAATGTTCTAGACTGGGTTTTCATTAAGGCCATCTCAATATTTCGGAGCAATGAGCTTTTCTTCTACTGACGAGTCCTTTAGTCTCTGCCACTGAAAAACAGCCCCACAGTATGAGGCTGCTACCAGCACACTTTACTTTTGGAATGGTACTCTGCAGGTGATGAGCAGTGCCTCGTTTCCTTCAAACATGACGCTTGGAATTGAGTTTCATCGGACCAGAGAATCTTGTTTCTCACAGTTTAACGGTCATTTAGGTGCTTTCTTGCAAATTCCAAGTGTGTTTTCATGTGTCTTTACTGAGGAGAAGATTGAGTTTGACCACACCGCCATAAAGACAGGATCGGTGGAGTGTTGTCCCATCTGCATATATGATCATGGAGCTCAACTAGAGTGACCGTCAGGTTCTTGGTCACCAGTCTAACCGAAGCCCTTCTCCATCAATTGCTCAGGAGGCCAGCTCTAGTAAGAGTACTGGTTGTTTCAAACTTCTTCCATTAAGGTTAACAGAGACTCCATGCTTCTGTGAACCTTCAATGCAGCAGA
>JAHKKF010522952.1:4716-40214 GCA_019740295.1 Labeo calbasu
CCCCGATTTTGAACTTCCAAAATGTAGTTTAAATGCAGCTTCAAAGGGCTCTAAACGATCCCAGCCGAGGAAGAAGGGTCTTATCTAGTGAAACGATCGGTAATTTTTTCGCAAAATAAAAATTTGTATACTTTTTAAGCACAAAAGCTCGTGTAGCACAGGCTCTGGGATGCGTGTTCACTAAGCTACGAATTAGTGATGGGTCGTTCTTGAATGATTCGTTAATTTTGAACTAATCTTTAATGTGACTTGGGAAGAACAAGTCGTCTCGGGGAGTGATTCGTTCAGTCGCGCATGCGCAACATCCTATTAGGTTCTGTACTGGAATTTGTTCACCTGTTTCGAGTCGTTCGTTCATCACGTGACAGCTCCATAAGATGAACAAACGACTCGAACCCGAAGACTCGAGATGAACTTTTTCGTTTGACTTACTTGCACTTGTTAGTCTTTGCGCATTCGCTTTGTAAACACTGGGTCTGTAGTTCCGCCTACGTTCGGAATGACCTTTCGACATGATTCAATAGTACGTGAACGTGCATCCCAGAACCTGTGCTACATGAGCTTTTGTGCTTAAAAAGTATACAAATTTTTATTTTCCGAAAAAAAATGACTGATCGTTTCGCTAGATAAGACCCTTCTTCCTTGGCTGGGATTGTTTAGAGCCCTTTGAAGCTGCATTTAAACTATATTTTGGAAGTTCAAAATCGGGGCACCAATCAAGTCCATTATATGGAGAAAAATCCTGAAATGCTTTCCTCAAAAACCATAATTTCTTAACGACTGAAGACAGAAAGACATGAACACCTTGGATGACAAGGGGGTGAGTAAATTATTTGTGAATTTGCTTATCACTTACCACAAGGTAGGGACCACGCCAGAGCCATGAGAAGGTCCCCCAGGTAGTTTGGATGTCTTACAAACCCCCACCACCCTGATACCAACAGACGCTTTCCGGTTGCTGTGGCAATCGTTTCCAGGTCTACAAGTTTAAAGGAAGGATAATGAAAATTCATCTCTATGTTAATCTAATTTAGTCTTCAGTAAGCAATCTCTCTTTTCTTCAGTATCTATTTTAGATACTGATAATGCAAGTGTTCAAAAACAACGTTCACTGAATACAAACTCAAAGTAGGTAGGATATAAAAAGAAATGTGATTACTAACGTGCTACACTTTTATGTGTGGGGTCTCTTCTGAACTGATTTTTTTGAGAGTTGGACTTGCGGAAAATGTAATAACCAATTCCTGCGAAAGATTAGGAAGAGAGGAGTTAGAAAACATAAACGGTAAACATTCAGATGCTGTGAAACAGACTGTAGATTACCATTTAGAAGAATAATCCCTGTTGCTCCAAGAGTGCTAAGTGACTGTGGGTGCACAACCAGAAACATGGCCTGAAGACCATATGTGAAGGGAACCCATGCCAGGTCACCAAACGCCAACATGAAGCCAAATCCATCATGCACAATATCCATAGTAGTAAGCACAGCCTCCTGCAGACAAAAGTAAATATGGGACTCAGTCTATTTAAATATATGTATGTATATATTTTCAAACTGGACTGCTTTTCTCATACTTCATTCCACAGAGCATCTGTCACATAGAGGAGCTGAAAGCCATTGACAAGCAGCATGGCAAGAGATGGAGAACCCCTCAGCTCTACTTCTTTCATTAACATCCCCAGATTTATTACCACCTGAAAAACAACAACACAAAAGACAGAATTTATTTGAATCGGCATATTAGAATGATTTCTGAAAGATCATGTGACACTGAAGACTTGAGTAATGACCGCTGAAACGTCAGCTTTGAATTACAGGAACACATTAGATTTTAAACTAAATTTAAATAGAAAAGAGTTATTTTAAATAGTAATAATATTTAACAATATTACTGTTTATACTTACCAACCCCAGACTTTTGAACAATAGCATTTAAATCTACATGTGGATGTAAACATCCGGTAAGACTCTTACCCAGCCGATTAATCCAGGTCTTAGTTCACAGAAATATTTCAAGTCAAAGTTTCCAATGCGAGGGTTGAGTTCTCGGCCAATAAAGAAGTCATACAGAGGATTTCCTGCAAATGACAATGTAACTGCATTGACAAATACTTCAAAGAGAGTTCAAAGTAGAAGCATCTGGAATATCTGACAATATCTGTAAATATCAGGACTTCTCATCTCACCTGTGTTCCCTCCAAGTGATAAAGCATGCTGAGGTGCCCAGAAAGAGCGGATGTACAGGTACATAGACAGCAGGTAGGACACACCAACGGCACATACAGCCAGAGGCAAAATCAGCTCAAACAAATACCCAAGTGGCATTCCCAGCAGAAGACATATGAGCAACAGGACAGCAGTAATGCAAAGGGCATGGAAACCTAAGAAATAAAGACGTAGACATGCTACAGGTCACAATTGTATCTACAAATATAAACTGCACAATTGTTAACACTGATAATGGTAAGAAATGTTTCTTGAGACCAAATTAGCATATTAGAATAATTTCTGAAGGACACTGAAGAGTAATGGTTTCTAAAAATGTATCTTTGCCATTACAGGAATACATTACATTTTAAAATAGAAAACAGTTATTTTAAATTATAATTATATTTCAAAATATTACTGTTATTACCATATTTATGATCAAATAAATGCAGCCTTGGTGAGAATAAGAGACTTCTTTCAAAAACATGAAAAAATCTTTCTAGCCTCAAACTTCTGAACGCTAGTGTAAATGTATTTATATTTTCTCCTAGTAATTTAAGACTATTAATATTAAATTAAGCATTCAATATTTACATTTTTGTAAAAAAATGCACAGTCTTGAATTATGATATTATGCTATAACTTAAATTAACTGAAGCACAGTCCATATATTGTCCAGAGTTTACTGACAAATGGAATTTGAACCCTACTTTGTATATAACAGGTGGTAAACCAAAGGACAAAAAGTCAAGGACTATCATATTTAATTTGTGTCAAAGACACAAACACTATCCTGTTTAATCTGTGTCAAAGACACCAAGACATTAAAACTGTATTATGAACATTATTTGTATAACATTACAAACAGAAAGCATATATTACCATTAATGGGATATTTCAGTCTGGATCCATCTCTGAGGACCAATCCTTCAGAAACCTGTTAACAAATAAGTCAATTAAATATCTGACATACTCTCTATAGAAAATAATCTAATTTGTCTGTCAAAGGAACAAATGATACAGTATCTCACCTTCCCTACGGGCAGTAGATAGAGAAAACTCTGCAGGGTGATCCAACCTACAATCAGAACAGCAGCCAAAGGGTCCCATAAGTGTGCTGCGGGGGTTAAAGGAGGAGGCCACTGCAGGACACTGGCTGCTGGGGACCGACACACACTCAGCAGGTACAGAACCGTAAGAGGCAGGAACACAGGGATGCAGGTGGCACCTGGACAGGTGAGGTGGACAAATGAACTACACCACAAAAGCCACATATCATTACAAATGCACAAACATAAACATATATAAACAGTAGCTCACCAAGAGAACCTCCAAATTCCCTTTCAGCTGAATGTTTAGCTTTGTGCTTGTTAGGCTTCATTTTGCCTGTTTGGGACAAGTATGAGCTCTTAGCATGGTTGACAAAACATTTGTAGTATGTTTTACAAGAACAGTGTTATTTAAATTAACGTTACAGTGCGTTTGTTAAATGCAGTAGTTCTGTAGTATACGCG
This sequence comes from Labeo calbasu, assembly GCA_019740295.1. NCBI lineage: Eukaryota > Metazoa > Chordata > Actinopteri > Cypriniformes > Cyprinidae > Labeo > Labeo calbasu. Next base: position 8,440 of record JAHKKF010522952.1, read on the forward strand.
TTAGTAACGTCATTGGTATTTTCAGACTGTATCGAATTAACCAAATAACCGTTGTAGTAACCTATTCATATATACAAATAGCGTATATTTCTCTTACCTCCGTTTTCCACAAACTTACTGTTATATTGTATGAAAACCGCTCATCATCACTGTAAATGACTGAGAAGGAGACGCCTGCGCTCAGAACACGCTGTCTGCCTTTACTCCGTCTGACCAATCAGCGCGTACCGCTGCTATCAGAAGAGTGGGGAGAGACAACCACTGAACCAATCAAGAATCAGAGACGAGCAGACGAACCCGCCCATAATGATTTCCTTACCAATGGCAAGAACGTTTGTTCTGGCTTCATATTACAGTGCATTCAATAACAACGGAGGTAAGATTGCGGGTTTCTCCTCCCAAAAAACTTGGACGCTTTTTTGTACATTACGTTTATTAAATATTTACTATCCAGTTATGCAGAATGAACAGCCTTCACATTCAATCAATACATAAATCAACAATAAAAGAAAAATTTTAAACATACCAATTTGTTTCTATAGACAGATTATCATAGCTTTAATATACAGTGATTTGAGTTATTAAATAAATGGGTTATCGTTTACGTTCATAGTATGATGTGTTAATTTTGGGACATTGACAAAGACAATAATATTTAGGCATTTAGCACCCAACGTCCACACACTAAAAGCTTTGAATCAAATAAAAGTAAAAAAAAAAAAAAAACCTTTTGTGATCTCAACCCAGCTATAACAGAGTTCAATCTTAAGTCGCTCACTTTGTAGTTGTAGTGGCTTCACTGAAATGGGTACTCCATCAGTTACAGTAAATATAGCTGCAGATAGAAGTATTAGTATTGTCCACCAGTTGATGTGCAAACTTGTTTGCCTATTTAAGGAAAAACTCCTACTCTACCCCCTCTCACAGATGACCTCAATGACACTTTGCTCCATTGGAGACGGGTCCAGGCAACGATGGGCGGCACTACCCACAATCTCATCTAGCAGGAAGTGCACTAGGTTCTCATCAGAAACAAACCGCCATAGGTACATCTGCAAATAATGGCAGTCAACCTGTATTTGCTGCAGTCCGTATCTGCCAAATGTACGGAGACGGACACATTCGAGGAATGTCTTCAGACTTATCTTAATGATGCCAGTTAGAACAGAGACCTAGGATAAGACAGAGAAACTGGTCATACAGATTGAAAAAAACTTAAATATTGAAATATGCATTGGTCAGTTAGTTAAATGACAGTAACAATAGATAGCTAACAGCATTTTTGTTTTCTACCTTGTTGAACTCCACTGGACTAAAGATGTCAATCCTCTCAGAAAATAGCTTGTGAATGTTACTGAGCAAGTTTGTGTCCATTGGAGCGCTGGAACAAAAAACACATATAAACAATTATAAACAATATGCTCTGTGTGACTATGTATATTCATTATACCTTACAGAACTCAGACATGTGATCAGCTAAAGAAAAAAAGAAAAACTTGACTATACAATAGTAATAATAATGATAATAACAAATAATAATCAAAATATTATTTTGTATTACTTAAATATATCATTATTGCGACAATAAAACGGTAAATATAAGTATAATATTAATTATTAATTATATTATGAATTATTTAATTTATTATTTGTAATTTAATTCTATTAAATATTTGTTTCAAACTACATCCTATATTCGAGGATGTAGTCAAGTTTTCTAATACACATCATAAGTTCTGATTTAAAGTCAGTAAAATTAGTGATTGTGCACCTGGGAGTGTAGCTTGGTGCGTAGCGGATCTGCTGTCTTGAGCTGCTGTACACAGAGAAAGTGCGTTTGCTGGAGTCACTGCTGTGGGCTTTCCTTACTCCTTCCTCATAAAGCAGTCCCACCTAGTAAACACATATGCAGGCAATAACATTACAGTTATACAAATGGTTAAGAACTGATAAGTATCTTTTGGTTGCATGGATTTGAATGGTCTGTTACACAGTGCCTTGCAAGGTATTCATACCTCTTCATTTTTTTCACCTTTTATGTTGCAGCCTTATGTTTAACTTGTTTTAATTTATTTTTTTTGGCATTAATCTACACTCCACAAAACAGGTTTGTAACAACTTCAAATTTATTAGAAATAAAAACCTGAAATTATTCCATTGTATATGTATTCATAAGTATTTTGGGACACTTGAAATGTAGCTCAGGAGCACTTATATCGCTTGTAGATGTTACCACACTTCATGTGGAGTTAAACTCTGGCAAATTCATTTGAATGAGTATGATTTGGAAAGGCACACACTTCTCAGAAAAGGTCTAACAGCTGAAATCAGAGCAAAAACCAAGTCCTGAGGTCAAAATAACTGCCTGTAGCTCGGATACAGGCTTGCGTCAAGGCACGGATCTGGGGAAGAATTCAGAAAAAAATTCTGTGCGTTAAAGGTTCACAGAAGCATGTAGCTTCCATTATCTATAATGAAATGAGAAGGGGCTTGGTTATACTGGTGACCAAGAAGCTGATGGTCACTCTAGTTGAGCTCCATGATCATATATGTGGATGGAAAACACTTACAAGACAAGCATCACTGCAACACTCCACCAATCTGGTCTTTATGGTGGTGTGGCCAAACTCAATCCTCTTCTCAGTGAAAACACATGATCACACATTTGGATTTTGCAAAAAAGCACTTACACGACCCTCAGACTGTGAGAAAGAAGACTCTCTAGTTTGATGAACCTCAATTCCAAGCATCTTGTTTGAAGGAAAGAAACCAAGCACTGCTCATCACCTGCATCCCAAAAGTAAAGTGTGCTGGTAGCAGCCTCATGCTGTGTGGCTGTTTTTTAGCAGCAGGGACTGAGGGACTCATCAGAGTAGACGGAAAGCTTAATGCACCAAAATATAGAGAAAGTCTTAATGAAAACCCAGTCCAGAGCATTCAGAACCTCAGACTGGGCAGAAGGTTCACTTTCCAACAGGACAATGACCCTAAGCACACAGCAAGAGTGGCTTATAAACAACTCTGTGAATGTCCTTGAGTGACCCAGCCACAGTCTTGGCTTGAACGCAATCAAATATTTGTGGAGAAACCTGAAAATGTCTGCCAGCCCCCATCCAAGCTGACAGAGCTTAAGAGGACAGAGCTTAAGAGGTGGGGCGAAGAATGGCAGCTAATTCCCAGATAATTGCTTGTCGCATTATACCCAAAAAGACTAGAGGCTGTAAAGGTGCTTCAACTAAGTACTGAGTTAAGAGTATGAATACTTATGCAATGTGCCTATTTCAGTGTTTTATTTTTTAAAAATTTGCAAAGTTGTCACAAATCTGTTTTTGCTTTGTCATTATGGTATATGGAGTGTAAATTGATGTGGGAAAAAGGTAATTTAAAGCAGTTTAACATAAGGCTGCAACATGGGAAAAAAAAAAATTAAGGGGTGTGAATACTTTTGCAAGGCACTGAATCTTGAATCTTTTTTGTATATGAAATATGCAACAAATGTTCAGCGCATTACCTGTACATCAATAGAGGTGGTATCTTCCACCACCCTCTTCATTACAGCCCGGACATTTCTAGGTTCAATGGTGTTCACCCAGTCTCTTGTTTCCACGCTCTTCCTCAACATCTGACTGATGATTAATCCCTGAACCTAGATCAAAACAAAACACGCTTAACAAATGTCCAGCAGCAATCCTAGCCCAAGATAAATGACTCCGTACAGCTGAATCTTTTCTCTTAGTTACCTTCACATAGTGGTTCAGCAGTTTCTGAGCAGCTTCTCTGGCCTCTGCACAAAGTGCTGTAACTGGAGTGACTGGAGTGTGGTGCTGTTTAGAGAAGAAAGGTCAGTATGAATAATGCATTTAGAGTTTGCTGTTACAAATATAATGCATATGGAATACCTGTACAAGAAACTGTTCATCTGTGAGCGTGAGGATGTAGGAGATGGTGGATGTCTCATAGTCCAGACAGAGGCGAGACAGCAACAGAAGGAGAGCAGGAGGTGTGGATCCTCCTCGGTCACCCGCGCTCTCACAGTACTGACGAGACGACTGGCAAATGAACTTAATAAAGCTCACGACCAGGCCCTCACGCACACCCTGACTGCAAAACTCACCCTGAGAGAAGCATACGGGATATTTTTAGAAATATGATAATACGTAGAAACATATTCGGCCACTTTAGACATTTATTCTTTACCTTGAAATAAGGCTTGTTGGAAAATGTGATGTCCTTTGCTGTGAAGAGATGCACTGATGCTAATACAGACTTTAACTGATTCAGGATAAAGTTTGATAGGGACGTCAGCAGTTCTGGCAGACTGGGAGTGGCATCTTTACTTGCAGCTCCGCCTCCTGATGCACTGCCACCGCCCACTGATATACGAGGTGCAGCCAAAGCCTGTCTTACATCAGTAAGGCTGTCATGGTAGAAGGTTTGCAAGGCAGACAGGTACTGTTTGATTCTCTCTCTTGCTGCCCGCACCACTATCTCAGTTCCTTGGCTGGGCACTGCCGACCCTGGAAGCAGTTTGGATATGGCCTGTAATCTACGATGGAAGCGATCCAGGGCTCTCACTAACAGAGAGTTATCACCCACTCCCTTCTCTTCCTGTATCCTCCTCTCCACTAGCGAGAAGTATCTAGCAGCCAGGGTGTCCACAAACGCATGTAGCTTGCCATTAGCCATCCCTGGGATGTTCTTTGAAGCTAATTCGCCCTCTTGTGGACGGTTAATGAACAATTCTTGATAGGAGGCAATGACTAAACAGAGATTGCTGACAAACTCATTACACCCTCGATCTATGAACTCAAGAATGTCTGTTCCAGCAGTAGGAGAGAGGAACGGATTGATTGCAGAACTAGGAGATACAGGATTTGATCCAGGACTTGTTTTTTGGACTGAGCCTCCAGCGGTATCAGTAACTGCAGAGGCTTTAAGCTCCGCCTCCAGTCCCTGGAGATCCGCCTCCAACCTAGACTGGGCGTGGCTGAGGAATTTGTCACAGAGCTCTTCCGCTGGCTCATCTAACTGAAGGAGAAGCTCAACACATTCAGAGAGGTCTTTAGCACTTGAACCTCCATCCCTAAAACACAAGAGGGGGCATTTTGAATTTATGGATTCAATGATTCAATTAGCAGTTAAACCAAATAATAAATGAAAAGTTTAGATGCCTTTTCAAATTAACACAACTATGCCATGATATCCGAGAAAGCGCAGACCTGAATTTTTGTCGCAGCTGTTGAGCGAGCTGCTCCATAATGACGTGGCAGTCATCTTGGATGCCCCTGAAAGAGGGCATATGACTATACTGCTGCAGTACACAGCGTGCCCTCCGGTGGGCGCTCACTGCCTGGGCATAGGCCTGCAGCTCCAGACACTTATTGAGCCTTGCTGGCAGCTCAAACAGGAACTGGAGCTTACGGAGGAGAGTGTGAACACCTACACAGAAGAACAGAAGATGAAATATTCATGGCTTATTTAGAGGCAGAAATCAATTTTGCCTTTAAACCAGATGTACAGTTGAAGATAAAAGTTTACATACACCTTGCAGATATTGCAAAATGTTAATTATTTTGCCAATGTAAGAGGGATCATACAAAATTCATGCTATTGTTTATTTAGTACTGACCTGAGTAAGATATTTCCCATAAAAGACGTTTACATATAGTCCACAAGAGAAAATAATAATTGAACTTATAAAAATGACCCCGTTCAAAAGTTTACATACGCTTGATTCTTAATACTGTGTTGTTCACGAATCCCTTGTTTATCCTGAACAGTTAAATTGCATGCTGTTCTTCAGAAAAATCCTTCAGGTCCAACAAGTCTATGATTTTGTGTATTTGAACCTAACAATGACTGTATGATTTTGAGACCCATCTTTTCACACTGAAGACAACTGAGGGACTCACATGCAACTATTACAGAAGGCTCAAATGCTCACTGATGCTTCAGAAGGAAATGCGATACATTAAGAGCAGGGGGTGAAAACTTTTTGAATTTGAAGATTAGGATAAATTTAAGTTATTTTGTCTTCTGCATCTCTTAATGCATCGTTTTTCCTTCTGGAGCATCAGTGAGCGTTTGTACATTCTGTAATAGTTGCACATGAGTCCCTCAGTTGTCCTCAGTATGAAAAGATGCATCTCAAAATCATACAGTCATAATTGCAAAGGGTTCAAATACACAAAAAAGCTGAAAAACCAAAGAATGTCTGGGACCTGAAGGATTTTTCTGAAACACATCAGTCAGTTTAACTGTTCAGGACAAACAAGCGAACAACTATCACTAAAAAAAAACAGCTGTGGATCATTCAGGTAACTACACAGTATTAGAAATCAAGTGTATGTAAACTTTTGAACAGGGTCATTTTTATAAGTTCAACAAAAATCTTCTTGTGGGCTATATGTAAACATATTTTATGTGAAATATCTTATTCAGGTCAGTGCTAAATAAAAAAATAACATACATTTTGTATCATATTATTTTGGTAAAATAATTAACATTTTACAGATTCTGCAAGGTGTATGTAAACTTTTGACTTTAACTTTATATGTGGTTTAAAGACACAATGGTTGTTATAGCTTGTATGATGAATCAGTCATGGATCATTTATCATGACTGTGATCCATTTATATCACACTAATATTCATACCTGATAGTTTAGTGATCTGTGCATGCTGGTCCTGCAATGTCCCACTAATACGGGCACTAAACTCTGTGATAGCAGCCATGTTCGCAGACAAACAGTCCATTTCATCTTCCATCTTCTTGAAATCATTCTTCATTTTTCTGATCGTGTCTGTGGAGAGACAAATAAACTTTCAACATAATCAGGGAATGGGTTATAAAACCAGCATGATGTAAACCCGACATCAATGTCTAAACCTGTACCATCAAAAGAACTAGAAGACCAGCCATGCTGTCAAAATGTCATTAAAATCAGCATGAAATGGAAATTGCGGTGATATGTTCTTCCCTATTTTGAAGTACATCAGTAGGGACTTGATTTGATTGTTAAATCACTGTGTTTGCTAACTGCTGCAATCTCATTTGAGTGACAGAAAACCATTATAAAGAAAACATTTAATGATTTAGCATACTGCATTAATATTCTGAGCTCATTTGCTTGCTTATAGGTGTATATTGAATTTGATTTCATTCCAAACACGTAAGACCTTTGTTTATCTTCGTAACACGAATTAAGATATTTTTGATGAAATCTGAGAGCTTTCTGACCCTGCATAGACAGCAACGCAACCACCACGTTCAAGATCCAGAAAGGTAGTAAGGACATTGTTAAAATAGTCCATGTGACATCAGTGGTTCAAACTTAAATTTTATGACGCTACAAGAATACTTTTTGTGCACAAAGAAAACAAAAATAACAACTTTATTCAACAATTTCTTCTCTTCAATGTCAATCTTCGATGCATGGTCACAAGAGTACCATCAAGAAATATATTCTCATAGCTTCATAACATTACAGTTGAACCACTGATGTCACATGGACTATTTTGTCGATGTTCTTGTTCTTGGTCGATGTCTCTGGGCCTTGAATGTGTCGGTTGCATTGCTGTCTATACAGGGTCAGTAAGCTCTCGGACTTCATCAGAAATATCTTAATTTGTGTTCCAGGTTTGGAACGACATGAGGGTGAATACTTAATGACAGAATTTTAATTTTTGGGTGAACTATTCATTTAAGCATTTTGCACATTAAGTGTCTCAGAACATCCTGCTGTTTATAGTGATTGAAATACTGCAGCAGCTGTATATGGATTGCAAGTTGACAGGCCTGTGCTTTAATTCTATGCAGCTTCCCCGCCAGTTGAGTTCATGTTGACTTCAGTAGCAAAATCTGAACACCTATTCACTAACCTGTGGCTGAGATGAACTTATTGTAGTTTTCATAAACCAGGGTTTGCATGTCACTATCCAGAGATCTGATCTGTTTCACCATGCAGCTCTCATGATCCATCAGCTCACCCAGAGAACACTCCTTCCTCAACTGAAACACAAACACACGATATTTCAAAGACAAAGTACAGTACATTTAGCCTTCTAGCATAAAAAATACACAGTCACACACGGGTATTTATGGGACAATAATTTATGTGGCATAAAACGCAGAATAATTTCACAAGTGACAGCATACTCTGCTAAAAGATGTGTACACCCCTATACAATAAACAATATACACATACTTGTCACTGTTCACCACACTACCTTATTTAAATAAACCTCTGGGTCGAAATGGGGTCCGTTGATATCACACGGATCCAGAGACTCAGCTTCTGCGGCTTTTCCTTCCTCATTCAGGCCGTAGTAGAGCTTCAGCATACTGTGAACCCGCCGCCGCTGAGTCGGGTCCGAATCTGGTGGGGTTGTAGCTGAACTCATTTCCACTACAGTTCAAATATAGCCTAATGTCAGAACGAAAAGGAGTTTATCTCATGAATAAATGACAGGTGTCAACAAAACATCTGTTGCAAGAGCTTTGGTAGCAAGCTGCCAACTCAGTTTGTTGATGGGGCTGCTGGTCTGATCCAAAATGGCGCTACTGTAGACTGTATTTCAAAATAAAAGTCCGGAAATTAATTATACTGTATGTACACAATGGTAAAATAATATTTTTACATCATGTAAATAATGTAACTTGGACAAAACAGCTGGTGTGGAGAAAAAAAAGGTTTAAGGAGAAGTTCACTTCCAGTACAAAAATTCACAGATAATTTAGATTAAAAATAATTTTTTTTAAAGAAAACATTTCAGGATTTTTCTCCATATAGTGAACTATGGTGCCTACGACTTCCAAAATGCAGTATTTATGTACTTTTAACCTCAAATCCTCCTCTTGTCTAGCTCTGTGTAAACTCTGTGTATTCCGATTCAAGACAGTTAGGGTAGGTCTACAAACTCCCATGTCAACTTCAAAATCGCCCTACATCACTGTAGAAGTACCCACCCAGTGTTTACAAAGTGAACGTGCAAAGATGATCAAAAACCTTTTACAAAAAAGGTAAAACAGCGATGTAGGATGATTTTGAAGTTGGAGAAGAAAATGAGATGGGAGTTTTTCACCTACCCTAACTATCTTGAACCGGACTACACAGAGCACACGCAGAGCTAGACAAGACGAGCATTTGAGGTTAAAAAGTATATATAAATTGTATTTTTTTAAAGAAAATAACAGATCGTTTCGCTAGGTAAGACCCTTCGTCCTTATGGGATTGTTTAGAGCCCTTCGAAGCTGTATTTTCAAAGTTAAAACTTAGAACTGTATGTTCTAAGTTAAAACTCACACACCACAGAAGCCCACTATATGGAGAAAAAATTTCTTTACGACTGAAAAAAAGAAAGACATGAACATCTTGGATGAAAAGGGGTTGAGTAACATCTGTAAAATATTGTTCTGGAAGTGAACCTTTCATTTAAATGCTTAAAAAACACAAGTGAATGGCTTGTTATTTTTTCCCCATGCATAAAATATAGACAATATTTAGTTTGTTACATTTATTTGTTCCTTGTTGTTCTCCTCAATATGTAATTCTGTTAAACACATCAAAGACGTTATTGCAGGCATAGTTCATTTCAAATAAAACATCATAAAAAATCCATTATACAGAAAATTATTTACTGATAGACAGTTATGCCAGAAGTTAGTACAAAGCGGGAATATAAAGGTTTAATGTTGTATATAAATGGCTTGTTAATTTTACAGTCACAAAATTTTAGTAGTGAAATTTGTGTAAAAACCTCACAAACAACAAAAGGCAGTGGGGATACAATTTCAAAGGACAGATGACAGCAAAACTACAGCAACAGATTGAATGTAAAAAAGGCACTTTAAATTAGTATTGACAGATTCAATATTTCTATAACACAGATGTGACAATCTACAGGTACAATGACAGGTGTTCAGATTGAAATATAAATATTAAAATGGAAAATATAATATGGTACAGAAAATCTGTGAACAAGCATTTTAAAATTAACATTTTAACAAAAAAAAACGAGTGTTTTGCATAAACACAGAAATGCAGTGGGCGTACTGATCATTATGCACCATTTAGCTGGCTGTTTTTCTTTCACAGTTCAGCTTGAAAATGTTTTCATTTTCGAATATGCAGGTATAGAAATGTTCACAGAAACATGCACACCACAAAATCAATTTAAGACAACACAAGTCATGCATTGATAAATACAGAACTGTGTTAACAGAAGACCTGTTAATGTAGGGCTTGACATTAAGATTTGACAGGTACTCGAACATTCAAATCACACTTGTAAAAAAAAAAAAAGCAGGTCATTGACATTAATACCAAATAGGAGGCATAATAAACAAATTCATTCATTTAGTAATTCTTCACAATTCAGACAATCAGTAAAAGTCTCAAAATATTTCATAATGATGCCACAGGGTAAATAACTGGACATTAAGAACCAGAAGTTATGATCAAATAACTAACTCCGACTTTTTTTTGTTTTAACTGTCCTGGACAAACGTTAATGTCGGGCCCTCTGTTTCAATCATTTTTGTAAAAAAAAAAATCATATACATTTCATACAGATACATTCAAGATTCAAAAAGAATGCTTAGGGTTTCATACACTGGAAAAGCATCACTAAATAGAAACAGAAATAGGAGACACACAACATCAGCGACTGATCACCAAGCACCTACACAACTGGTGATTTGATGTATTAAATAAAGTTCTCTCTGCTTTACAAATGCAGATTATGCTTACATACGACCTGAATTGTTTTCAGCAGTGCATTACATGCACATCAGAAAGACATGATTCTCCAAAGCAACAAGTTTGTGGGACCACTACATTAGTGAACGTGTAGAGTCATCATGATTTACCTTTGGTCACTACTGAACACAATTAAATCTATTTGATCACAACCATCTTGTCACAAAGTAGAAGTCTGCATATGCAAACAAGCCCTGTAGTAAACAGACTGCAAAAACAATGCACACATTCAGTAGACAAGTAGCGCAGAATGTCTTAACTCAGTCTATGCTGTCTTCTCAATGCATTGCCACAGACTGCAGCCCTGGTTTTGCGTACAGGAGCGGTCGTCCTATACTAGAGGCATTGACTGTTTGCTTTGGTGCAGCAGGTCTAGTTTTAGCAGTATTAGTGGCATGGATTAAAGTGCTGGACTACTGTACTCTTGATTTACAGTCACTGGGATGTAGTTTGGTTGGATGGTTGCATAGTAGAATCTACATTCGGAACAGTGACCTAAACGGAGCCTTCGGATCGTGTCTCATAGTCTTGCACCAAAGTTAGTTTAACAGAACAGCATTATTGAAGCAAATTTCACATTCGTTTTTAACGGCCAACGTAAAAAGCTTTAACTTAAACCTGTGACATAACGCACAAATTATCTATAAATACTGGTTTAGCTCTTCAGTCTGTGATCTTGGTCCGATCTGTCCATTCGGATGGTTTGCACTGTGTCTCTGAGGATCTAAATGGACAGATGTAGTTTTGGTCACCGGGCAGAAGAGGACAGTGTTGAAGCCGGGACTCAGCCTTGCTCCAAACTTTCAGTCACCTGAACAGCCGAGTAAGTGGGAGGCTGCGCCTGTCGCGTGAAGAAAGAAGCAGCTCTTTTGGGCTTCAGACGTTTAATTTCTTTGCCTGAAACAATAAAAGTAATTTAAAATGAGCTTTGTCTCAGTTTATTATTTCTGTAGATGATAAAAGTTAATGGGCAGAACAAATGAACACCAAGTACATCTGTCGTTCAATGTCTTACCATCATCAACATAGCTGATGGTGTTGAGTGAATGGACTCGGCTACAGACCACGCTGCTCTGTCTGCGCAGTTTCCCTTGCCGTCGCTCTCGGGTTTTCTCATTGGTTTCCCGACCTGTTGGTTCTTGGGATGGTGTGACCTCACCGTCAGTACCAGCGGCTGCTGATTCGCCAACAGAGCGTAACTCCACACAAAACTCAATAAGACCACTCATTAGCTCGGCCTGGAGGACAAAACAAAGTATACTGTCATCACATATGTAATACAAGTATACAGCATAATACAAGTACACTACCAGTCAAATGTTTTTGGACAGTAAGATTTTTTATGTTTTTTTCTCTTCTGCTCACCAAGCCTACATTTATTTGATCCAAAACACAGCAAAAGCAGTAATATTGTGAAATAGTTTTACTACTTAAAATAACTGCTTTCTATTTAAATATATATTTTAAAATGTAATTTATTCCTGTGATCAAAGGTAAACTTCCAGCATCATTACTCCAGTCTTTAGTGTCACATAATCCTTCAGAAATCATTCTAATATGCTGATTTGCTGCTCAAGAAACACATCTTATTCTGAAAGCAGATGTTCTGCCTAATATGTTATGAAAACGGATTCCTTCATGTATAAAAAGATAAACAGCATTTATTTGAATCTTTTGTTACATTATAAATGTCTTTGGTCTCTTTTGTCCAATTTAATGTGTTTTAGAATTTGTTTGCTAAAAAAAATATATTTATTAAAAATAATTAATTTGATCATATTAAAACGCAAAAAATACAAATTCACTGCATTTTAATATTTTGCTATAATACATTTTAAATATATGCTTGCTTACACTGGCAAACATAACATTAGTCATTAGCTGGGTTTCCATCTAAAGCTGCGAATTTTAGCGCATACACAAAATTGGAATATCGCATGAAACATTTGTGTCTAAGCACCGTTTCCATCCAATGAGTCAAACAGAACAAAATCGTCACTGCCTGATAAACTGGCACTAAATATCACTAAGAATAGTAGAAGCCACTGAATATAGTAATTATCATGTATAATAAATGACTTGCGCCTCAGATAGAGCAGACAAAACACAATAAATATGGTCATTGCTTTCTGAGGTGGATGCCTGCTGTTTGAGAATGAAGTCATGCAAGACAGTTATGGGAAGCAATCAGACAGAAATACTTTGACCTTTCGTGCAAGGTCACATGACTTTTTTGATGTGCATAGAGAAATTTATTTGGCAAATGTGCTTCCATCCTCCCTTTATTCACATTCACCCTTTTTGAGTCAAAAACCACCTCAAATGAGTATAAATACTGTGTTTTTTGTTTTGTTACATGTTTTTTTTTTATGCTTCCATCACTCATTTCTGATGTGATGCTTTAAAAAGCGCATAAAAACTGGGTGGATGGAAACAGCTATTGCGTGCTCACCTGTTTTGAATAAATCTTTAATAACTTATTGACAGGCGTGCCAGCCTCTTCTCCATCAAACTCCAGCCAGAGTATATGTGAGTCTCCCTCTGTCTCTGGATAGCTGTGATCCCAGGAAAGTTCACTGAACTTGAGACCCAGGAGGATGTGCTTCTCTTTCACATCCATGACATATACTCCTTCCAGACTGATGCCCACACTCACAGCTTTACGGCCACCCCTGTGAAGGAGGCCCTGGGCTGGCTTGTCTATCTCACCCACGAAGAAAGCACATCTGCAAAAATACACACGTGTAAGGCTCAGACACTTTATATTCAAACTACATCCACTTGCAGTAATCGTACCCGTAGTAAGGCAGGGTGTGGCAACTCCTGAGGTACTGGCGCAGCAGAGCAATGGGCTCCTGATTGGAGCCAGTGGCAGCAGAAGAGCAGACTGAACGATACTCCTTTATAAGATTTTGCTCCATCTCTGCATTCCTCCCGCCTCTCCCCCTCAGTGTGGACAGAAAACCTCCCCCTCCTAATGCAGCGTGGGCTGGTAGGAATGAGGACAGCTTCTTCTCTCTGGAATAACATTACAGGTAGAAATTGAAACACTTAAACATTGCCTTGTTACACGTGTACTTAATATAAAACAACAATAAACACATTACCAGTCAAAAGGTTTTGAACAGCAGGATTTTTAATGTTTTTTAAAGAATTCTCTTCTGCTCACAAAGCCTGCATTTATTTGATCCAAAATACAGCAAACGCAGTAACATTGTGAAATATTTTTGCTATTTAAAATAGCTGCATTTGATTTGAATAATATATTTTAAAATGTAATTTATTTTTGTGATCAAAGCTAAATTTTCAGCATCATTACTCCAGTCTTCAGTGTCACAAGATCCTTCAGAAATCATTGTAATACGCTGATTTGCTCTTCAAGAAAATTTTTTTATTACTATCAATATTTAAAACAATTGAGTACATTTTTAATAATAATAATAATAATAATCCAATAATAGCAAATCAGAATATTAAAATGATTTCCGAAGGATCATGTGACTGGAGTAATGATGCTAAAAATTCAGCTTTGAAATCACAGGAATAACTTCCATTTTAAAATTAAAAAAAAGTTATTTTAAATAGTAAAAATAATTTAAAATTTCACTGTTTTTGCTGTATTTTGAATCAAATAAATGCAGGCTTGGTGAGCAGAAGTGACTTCTTTAAAAAACAAAACATTAAAAACATTACAAATCTAACTGTTCAAAAGCTTTTGACTGGTAGTATAGTTTTCGAACTTGTTTCCTAATATAGTTGTGTAATAAACTTGGTATTGTGCATTATTATTGTTGACTGTTGTTGGCTCTTAGATAACTTGCTTTGTTACCCTTTTGTAATTTCTTTGGATAAAACATCTGCTAAATGCATAAATGTCAATTCAAAAAATTATGCAGAATTACAAGCAATACCCTCTAAACCAAACCCCAATTCTACATGTTATTAACATTATTTAGCTCTTATTTTTGTCAGCACCTCAAAATAAAGTGTAACCAAATAGTGAAAATAAAAATAGTCAAAAAATGGGAAGTGAAACCTCAACTTTACATTAACCATTTAATCACTGATGTAGGAGCAGAGAAGTGCACCTGATTGCAGCCGTTAGAGCCTGGTCATCAAGCCCAGTCCCCAGCTCAATGGCACAGGACAACGCTCCCAATGTCAGCCAGTGTTCAGGGTCACATGGGTAACGACCCTCCAAGATATTCGTCTTGGCCTCATCATAAAGTAGCCTTAACACTCCTTCATCTTCAATCTGACATTACAAAATAAAGATGTTACACAGTATAACGAGTGCACATCATGGAATCACAAAATGAATTTTGAAATTAAGTAATTTAATATATAAATATATTATAAATGTAAATATTTTTGTTAAATAAAAACAAACAAACGAAAAAAAAAAACAATCAGCTCTGACATTACTGCAGCAGAAATACTAGAAATATCTCTGCCTACATGGGTCTTTGAGGCAAAATGGTTGAAAACCACTGTCTTATAGAGTAATGGCAGTTTACGGTAAAGCCTGGTGCACACTGTATGTCTGAGGTAAACATCAAGAATTATAAAAGATTTTGCTTGTCTATATGATAGGTAACATAAACCTCTTTGGGACACTTTATGTTATGATTGCTCTGAAGAATAAACAGTCCATGACCTCCACTGGCCAGCCTAAAAACTCCAGACACAAACACTGAAGCCCAAAGTCTTTGATAAGATGTACAGTACTGTGTTGCAAAGTCTGACATGCAAGGCATTTGACATTGTACATGTGCTATGGCTTTTGCGCATGATCTCTCTGGGGTCATATTGCATAATCTGACAAGCAAACATCTTAGTAGACAAAGAAAAATGGAAAGCATGCACTGGCACTGGGCTTAAGGGAGATAAATGCCATCCCAAAAATGCCATCATATACTCAACCTCATGTTGACACAAACCTGTATGACTTACTTTCTTCTGTAAAATAAAAAAGTAGATTATTTTGAAACATTTTTCAGTGACCATATGTGACCCTGGACCACAAAACCAGTCGTAAGTAGCAGGGCATATTTGTAGAAACAGCCAACAATAGATTGTACGGGTCAAAATAGTTTTTTTTTTTTTTTAAATCATTAGGATACGCAGTAAAGATCATGTTGAAGTAGTTAATTTATAAATTTCCTACCATAAAAATATCAAAACTTAATTTTTGATTAGTAATATACATTGCTAAGAACTTCATTTGGACAACTTTAAAGGTGATTTTCTCAATATTTTGATTTTTTTTGCACCCTCAGATTCCAGATATTTTAAAATAGTTATATCTCAGCCAAATATGGTCCTATCCTAACAAACAATACATATTCAGTATTCATTTGATTGTATAAATCTCAATTTGAAAAAAAAATTACCATTATGGCTGGTTTTGTGGTCGAGGGTCACATATAATAAAAATAATTCGGGTCCAAAACTGTATTGAACTTCCATTATATGGTCAAGACATTGAAAACATCTGCAAACTACTTTTTTTGTGCAGTTGACTGTATTGGGCCCCACTGACCTCCAAAAAGAAATAAAGTCATACATAAGTTTGAAAACACATGAGGGTGAGTAAATAGGAAAATCTTAATGTTTTACTTTCAAAACACTTTTAATACCTGAAGTTCTTTCGACCTGGGATAAAAAACATTTCTTTTGTACAGAAGACACGGCTCATCTGAAAAATACAGAAATGTGTTATTGTTAAAACACCTAAGCGTTCAAGTAAAGCAAAATGTGGGAAAGTAAACACACAAGCATACCTTGAGAAATGTCTTCTGCAGGGGCCTCGGTAAAGCGGTACAGCAGGTCCTGCCACTGACGACACAGCTTGTAGGGCAAATGTTTTGGCTTCAACTGAAGGTCTGTTCAAACATATCACAACAAAATGAGGCTAAAGGTGGAAAACAGTAAGAATGACATCATAAAAAATATGATTAAATGCTAGGGCAGATTCAATAATCCTATGGCCCAGTTTCACAGATAGGGCTTAAGCCAAGATTAGGCCATAGTTCATTTAGAACATTTAAGTCATTTTTATAAACATGCTTTAGATAAGAAAAAAGAAACACTACTGACATGCATCTCGAGACAAACAATGGCACTGACATATTTTAAGATCAGACAGTGCAAGTTTCATTCAGTTAAAACAGTCCAGACATGCATTTTAGTCTGGGACTAGACTTAAGCCTTGTCTGTGAAATATGTCTAAATAAATACTGGAGCAGAACAAAAAAACTTTTGACCAGATTTTTGCCTTGAAAGTTGGTGCCAAACTGACATATTTTTAACGCATATTTTCAGTGGTCACGTGCTGCATATTTCCATGTTATATTGTTGTGTTTGGGACTATTTGAAATCTGATAATGTGTGATTCTCAGTTATTTACTATGCGATACACAGTTTTTTTCCGTTACAAAGTTGGCAAGCGTGTAAAGTCTAGAGTTTTAAAATCTGTACCAATTATAAAAGCCATGTAGTGTATTTCACTCTAATAAGTAAAAAGCTGCCTTTGTTTAAAAAGACATCAAATAGTCCACAAATGCCAGCTGGTGGCATTAACGCCCTAAGCATTTCCTGATATCCCCTCCCAACACTTCACTTGCAAATCAGCCAGAGAGACTGTAAATGCCATCATTGTGCTTGCCCTTCTTCATAACCTAAATACAAAAAGGTCATAACTTCTATATCAGCCTGACATCTAACCAGAGCACAAAAAAAAATATCATTACCGAGCAGAGGAGAGCAGAACCAGAAAGCGAACACATCCACAGCAGAGTTGGGAATGTTGAGGGCTTCTCGGACATTGCGGCCGAGCTCCTGTGCATTCATACAGCCGAGACCCTCCAAAGTCAAGTGCACTGCACTGTCGCTCGCCAAGTACACCAACAAATCCTGAGCTGGAGAAACACAAGAAAGACAAATGATCAGGACCTCCAGTCTAATGGCATCAGATCCTGAGAAAACAGATTAAGGAACAGAGAACTGACCTCTGGTGACTGAGGAAGCCACACTTCCTCGTTGGGAATGAGAGTGCTCTGATGGCTCATGGGGGAAGTCGCCATCATCTCCCTCCATCTAATCCAGAAACAAACACAAGTACAGAATAGGAAACACAAGCATTTTTATTTAAAAGACTCCTGCTGTTTGTTATTGGTTTATTCTATACAAGCTAAGCATAAAAGGAAGAAAAGGTCATTAGCTGGATATCAGTTTTCATAGCAAAATTATCAGGCGTAAGCATAAACAAGTTTAAGTAAACACTGAAGGCTAACACAGCAACTTTTAAGTTCCTGAAGTATTGTATGTTATACAGTTTGCTTTCGCTATTTGTGCGGTAGACCCCAGCGTGTTTATTATGCTTGTTTAACATATAATAATACTGTCAAAAAAAAGTAGTGAGCTAAAAGAAAAAAAGGAAATACAGCTGGCGTCCCTGCTCTAACCGGCTAACGTTAGCTAGCTAGTTACTCCAGTAACTGACTGGACACCAAACTACACACAGCAACATACCGAGACACTGTCCTTCGTTTCCGAAACTTCTTTCTTGAAGAAAACAGACAAAAAAACAACAGTATTTGGGGGGGATTAAGTTACATAAAAAGCTGGGAGTGTGACGGCAGCAGCAGCGCAGCTGGATAATGTTCTTCAAACAGCGCCCACAGTGAAATCAGCAACAACCTGGAGAAGCGTCATGAATGTAGACGCGCCATACTAAGACTCGCCAAAAGAGGGCGCACCACAGCCCAAAATGCAGTTTTTGCAGTTGACGCTAGATTGAGTAAATTTATCTTCAGAAAACACACATGTAAACTTATCTTGTAAAGTTTTATAGTAGCAATATATTTTTTTTTAAACAAATGAAAACAAAAAAAAAATACTTTACATATATAACATTTGGATATAGATATTTGAAAATGGCGCAGTTAATGGTCATTCGTTATTCTAATGGTTATCCTTATTCTTGAACGTGTAAGACTTCCGGTTCGTTAGCCACAATAGGGGAATAACGAGAAGAATAACAACGTGTACTAAACTGTAAAATTAGTTGTACTACAAACCAGTGTGTTCACAATTAAGACAATACATCAAAATAATATGATAAGACACTAATATCAAACAGCAAAATTAGCTGTTTTGTACGGCTAAAAATAGCTGGATGCTGACGGGAAGCCACACCCATAAAATTTGCAAATGGCTGCGCCCACTCTTACGTGAAAATAAGGTGGATATGTTGAGTAAAATAACTGTATCTCCGCGATAAGAGTGAAACCGATTTATTCAGAAATATGTGGCACATTTTGGTGTCCTCTGTTGATTCATGAACCAAATGGGCTTCCTACTAGAAGACTTTCATCTCCTCTCTAGGTTTTATTTATTTCTGTGGGGCGCCAACACCAAGTCTGATAGCGTTAGTGATCCACGTGATTCATTCTCATCATTGCCATGAGTTAATTCCATCCGCTGCGGCTTGCATAAACTAAATAATAAAGATGTTTTTGAGGTTAATTTAATATTCACTGCATATAGCCTAGTTGCATTTTGAATTTTACATCATACATTGTTTTTCCATTACATTACAAATTGTTTTTTGCTTTTGTGGTGTTTTGGGGAAAATGCTGCGAGTTCAGTCTATTAACAGTCTAATATGGGAATAAGGAAATCAACTATTGTTTTGTTTAGGACACGTTACCACTACATAAAGAAAGAGTGAATTGAATTCAGTCACTAATCATACATTTTGTGGACTGTGATCTATAGTATACACTACCAGTCAGAAGTTTTGTTTTTTAAGAATTATCTTCTGCTTAACAAGCCTGCAATTATTTGATCCAAAATACAGCAAAAGCAGTAATATTGTGAAATATTTTTACTATTTAAAACATTTCTTCTATTATCCATATTTAAAACAGTTGAGTACATTTTTAAGGATTATTTGATGAATAGAAAGATCCAAAGATCAGCATTTATCTGATTTTTCGGGGGGAAAGAAATTATAGAAATTAATAATTTTATTTAGCAAGGCTTTAAATTGATCAAAAGTGACGATAAAGACATTTATAATGTTACAAAAAATTTCTATTTCAGATAAAGGTTGTGCTTCTGAACTTTCTATTTATCAAAGAAACCTGAAAAAACTCTACTCAACTGTTTTCAACATATTATTAGAATGATTTCTGAAGGATCATGTGACTGGATGCTAAAAATTCAACTTTGAAATCACAGGAGTAAATAACATGTTAAAATACGTTACAAATCTTACTGTTCAAATACTTTTGACTGGTAGTGTATGTTCTAAGACTTCAACAGAAATAGCTGTAATCTTTTTCCTAGAAGAACAAATAAAATAGAAAACATGAACATATCAAGATAGTATTTTGTTTAAGTGATTTATAAATACACAAGGTTGTTAATGTCAATCATTATGCATATTTAATTAACAGAATGACAAATTTACACTGAAAGAGTGTGTTCTAGTGTTCTTGCTAAAAATGACAACATTTCACAGCAAGTTTGAATGAACACAAACAAAATAAAACAAAAAAAGCACAAACTTTCTCACTACAAGTATTGTATGATCTATTTAGATGAAACTGTTCTTTTTGTTGTTGTTGTTTTAGCAAAATTTTGCATGATTTTTCTCACCGTCATGACTTTGGGCAATGCTTTTTTATATGATTCAGTAGCGCACTTGACTGATAGAAGGCCCTTCCACATGAAGGGCAAATGAATGGCTTCACTCCTGTGTGAATTCTCTCATGTTTTTTTAGAGATCTTGACTGTGAGAAACTCTTCCCGCAGTGTGAACACTTGTAAGGTTTCTCTCCTGTGTGAAGTTTTTGGTGGTCTTTCAAGTGGCTGGCTAAATTAAAGGAACTCCCACACTCAGAGCACACATGTGCTCGCACATTGGCATGTAATTTCTGATGCTCTTTAAAATGGTCCATGCGTGAATAACTCTGCCCACAAATAGAGCACAAGTATGGCTTATCATTTGTATGGATTCTCAGGTGTCTCTTCAGGTGTGCTGCAAACATAAATTTCTTGCCACATTGATCGCAGCCAAATGCTCTTTCTCCAGAGTGGGAGAGATGGTGATCTCTGAGATTTCTTGGATCTGTGAATCTTTTGCCACACAAATGACATTCAAAAGGCTTCTCTCCAGTGTGAATCCTCAAGTGAATCCTAAGGTTTCCTTTTTGTGTAAAGTTCTTTCCACACTGAGGGCAGAGGAACAATTTTTTGGCTCCTGTTTTGTTGTTTTCAAGCCGTGAACAACTTAAAGATTTTTGTTCTGTTGTCAAATGATTCTTCTCCACTTGAGTTTCCATCAGGTCTAAAATGAGAACATCATTCGTCAGTTGTCTAAAAATGAATTAAAATCTTAAATTAAATAAAGTAGAAGGCTTATGAAATCTCTGGTACATAACTTCTGTACATTGTGCATTTTATATATTATTACATATTATGTTTATATTATGATCTATTTCTTAGCTTTCTTAACTTAATGTTAAAATGCACACCAACCTTGTTCTTCAATATCTTTATTTTTCCTTCTTTTTAAGTTATGAATCACTCCTGCACCCACTTTCCTTTCTTGTAACACGGACTGTCGTCTCTGCTGATTTGTTCTGATGTTGAATAGTCCTTTTGATCATCGCTTTTAGTGGGGAATTGCTGTGGGAGTGGCTTGAATCTATGAATCGCGATCGCAAGGTGTGAATAGGAGGTATTCGAAACGTTGTGTAAATTGTTCTCAGACCATTTAACATAAAAGATCACAATCAGTTCAGCGCATCCATTTAAATAAGAATGGATGTTTACATGGCTGTAGGAATGATCAACAATGTGTGTGTGTGTGTGTGTGTGTTGGAGCAGGGACCATTTTGATCCAAAACAGCAGTTTCAGGTAATGCAGATCAAAATCAGAGAACAATATAAATACTTGTTTTTTCTAAAAATATTGTTAATCTTCTTTGCTCAAAATTTGAAGGAATAATATCTGTAGGTATAACACTGTTCTACTGACTGACAAAAATTTCCAAGGCATTTTAACAAAAACTTTCATTTTGTGAAAAACACGGTAATCAAAATTAGAGAACAGTAACCACTGTAGTACAAAATAAGGATACAACTAATATTTTAGAGGGTTACAGCTGTTAGAAATTAGTAGGAAGTGTAGAGGCCATTGCTTTGAATGACTTCTGCGGCAACAGGACATCACTAGTTTTTCATACTACGCTGGTGTGATCTTGGTTCACACTTCTTTCACTCTCTTTCATAGTTTGACTTTTTCGCCAAGGATTTTTCAGAAATTTTCAGCTGAGTTTAGATTAGGACTCTGGGATGGCCATTGCATTATTTCAGTGTTCTTAGCTTCAAAGAACTGCTTTACTTGTTTTGTAGTGTGATGGAGGCATTGTCGTGCATGAAAATCGAAGGCTGATAAGGAGATGCTTGCAAGGAAGAAACTGCATGTTGCTGATAAACATTTACATTTACCCTGCCATGTAGATGTGCAAGAGGCCCAATTCCTGCTGCAGAAAACACCCCCCAAACCATGACACTTCCTCCTCCACCTTTATTGACTTCTTTACACACTCAGGCTTTAGTCTTTCCCCAGTTTGACACTGAACAAAATGTTTCCCTTGAACTTTGGACCAGTTCTCCTCTCTGCGCACAACATGCTCCTCAGCAAAGGTGAGCTTAGACTTTTGAATCTTTCTGCTGATGAGATGTTTGGTCACTGCAGAGTGCATTTTCAGTCTGACTTCTCTTAAACATCCCGAGACAGATCCTTACCATGTTCAGGACTGAATTGGCAAGCAATTCCAGCTGCTGTGTTGAACCCATTCCCCACTGAGAGGCTCTGCATTATCCTGTCTTCTCATGTGTCTTATGTGGATGACCAGCCTTTTTGGGGGACTTGAATGAATTAGTGTCATTGTAGACCTGAAATATTCGAGAAATTATAGATTTAGAAAGACTAACTTCTCTTGCAGTGGCTGAAATGAGCATCCCTTTGGCCTTCATTTGGACAACCTTATATTGCAGTCACATTAGAACAACCCACCATCTTGCAGTCTCAGTCAAAATTGGAGGAATGCTGCCAGTTAAATAGGGTTTGTCATATAATTAATAAAATTAGCACCAGGTGTCAGATTAACACCAATAACTTGAAGGTATCTGTAAGTGTTCTCTAATTTTGATCAAATATCTAATTTAAGTTTTTTATACTGTGCTTCAGAATACAATCACCAAATTACATTTATATTTAAATAATTATTATTATTTAATTAACTTTTTAAATGAGTAACACAATAAAAATGAATTGGTGGTTATTGTCTTCTTAACATCATACTTAAATAATCACAAAAGGCTAGCTAGCAGTCCCACTGAATTGTGTTTTGATTCAATAATAATTTCACCCTCTGAAATACACTGTTCACTTATATTTTAAAAAATGTTTTTATCTATGCTATGGAATCTAACAATGTTTTTTAAAATACCACTGACTGAAAATATTTTGCATTCTACATGACAAAAGAAACAACATGAGTTAAATTTCTTGGTAACTATCTTTTTAAGCTCCCTTTACAATAATAAAGCAGTCACAGGCACACAAAAATGAAAGTAGAAGCAAATGAATACACACAAAACAACATTGTTTATTCTCACAGAACCACAGTAAAACTCCACATGAGAATGTTGGAGAGTCCCTGCTTTACCATGCTGATGTACAGTGCCAGCAATGACCACTCAACCACTTGATCTTCTCGAAAGCATGAACAAGAAAAGGCACCACTTTAAAGAGTTGCGAATCCCAGTTCATTGTTTAGGAATTGTCATATGATTGGGTCAATTGTGAAAGTTAACAGCTATCAACACAGTGATCTGGACATTTTCACCTTCATTTTTCAGGCAAGTACCTGAATCAGTGTGTGCCTGTGCTTTAATCTTATTTTCAAACACAACGGAAATGTGGGAAGAGCCATGAATGTTTCTTTGTTAAACAACAGTAATGATTTCAGCCTTTATTGAGCACCACGTAGGAGACAGTCTGTCATTAATACCCACATTGGCCACAATACTCATCAGTGTCCAGTCCTGCTCATCACTCTCCCTGAGAAAATACGCCAGCGATCTAACAGCACCCGCCGCCCGACTGTTGCACCGGGGTGCTTTCGATTTTAAGATCAGGTTTCTCTGAACCCCCCGAAGCCCCTGGTCTCATGCGCTTCTTTATCTCCTCTGCCATGGTCATGAAGGCCTGCTCCACGTTCGTGGCATTTTTGGCACTCGTCTCAAGGAAAGGGATGCCAAGAGAGTCAGCAAACTCCTGTGGGAAAAGTGTGGGAGAAAATCTAGTCTTTGTGTTTTCAGTAAATTCTAAAGTGTTTGGTGTAGAAATTACATGGTCTACCTCACCAATGCATCAACTGAAGTGAATGGGTGCCGTCAGAATGAGAGTTTGATAAAAACATCACAGTAATCAACAAGTTATCCACACAAGACGACTTTTTTACTGGAGGAAGGATTCTTATGGATTACAGACTAGTATTTTGGCCAGAAGCAATGGTTTAAAAGTTAAACGTTTATGGATTTGTTGTTCACAAGCATAGATTTTCACTTCAAAAGACTTAATTGATGGACTGGAGTCTTGTGGATTATCGTGATGTTTTTATCAGCTGTTTGGACGGCACCCATTCACTCAGAGGATCCACTGGTGAGCAGGTGGATCATTCAGCAAAAGTATAATTTCTCCAAATCTGTTCCTATGAAAAACCAAACAAAAAAGGGTGATTCATTTTAAGCAAGTTTTCCCTTTTGAGTGAACCGTTCCTTTAATTAGTCTAACAAGGAAGTTCATTATTTCCCTACTGACCAACCTTAGCTGTAGTGTAGTCCACAACCTTTTTTGTAGTGAGGTCACACTTGTTTCCTACAAGTAGTTTGTTGACATTCTCACTTGCATAGCGATCGATTTCTTTCAGCCACTGTTTCACGTTGTTGTAGGACTCCTGAAAAGACACCAGCATTAAACTTTTAAGAATGTGTGCAGTTTCAATTACATTTGAGATGTAAATCTTAATTTTAAACCGTAGACTTAAAAGTTTTAAGTATAGATGTGAATTTTTTAGAAAGGATGTCTCACAAACCTGATCGGTAACGTCGTACACAACAATGATCCCATGAGCTCCTCTGTAGTAGCTGGACGTAATCGTGCGGAATCGCTCCTGTCCAGCAGTGTCCCACTGTAAACATGGACAAGACTCGGTTTATCTGTGGTATTGCATTAAATGACACACTTAAGATGGATTCTAAGGTCTACAAACTCACTATCTGCAGTTTAATAGTTTTTCCATCCAGCTCAATAGTTCGGATCTTGAAATCCACTCCGATTGTGCTGATGAAACTCTCTGTGTAGGTGTCGTCCTAAAAGAGAAAAATCAACCATATTTTAAGCACACACGGTCAGAGATCATTCATATCCAAAGATGCTGTTAAAAAAAAAACACTTACTGCAAAACGCAATAGAATGCAAGATTTTCCGACTCCAGAATCTCCAATCAGAAGCAGCTTGAATAAGTAGTCACTGTGGAAATATGCAAAAACAAGTTTTAAGTTTTGAAATATTAATTTTATATATAAAATAATTATATAATTCATATAATACTAATATTTAATGTTATTATATAATTCTATTTATAATTATTTCATATATATATGTATATATACCGTATTTAATTAAATAAATATACAAATACAATGACAACTGCTTTAAGTGCCAACCGTAACACAATTCACACTATTTGCTATTTAATTATATAAACTGATCAACAACTGCATATGACATTTGGTTGACCTGCCAACGAAGGTTAAAGGAAATTATGAGACGGTCATAAATGTTCATCGTTCTCACGACTTACTATTCAGGGTTCATGATGTGACAGCAAAGGGATTGTTATTGTTTGTCCAGCTGGTAGAAGCGCTCTGGGTCGCCTACTGTTCACCGGCTGACCGCAAACACTGAGCCAGTATATAGCCTGGAATAGTAGCAATAAAAAGAAGATCTTTGAGTTTTGATAAGCCTTTGTGGACCGTTTCCAGACCTCCTTGTAAAATCAACCTAGTCTGACTTTACGCCTCCTCTCTCCTCTCTGGATTTTACAAGCCGCGCAGGTGCGGCAGTGACGGATGATGATGCGCCGCTATTCTTATCCGCTTTCGCCGCCTAGTGGTGGGATCCATGCATATGTAATTTTGTAGACGCTTATGAAAATTATATTGAAATATTTTATGCGTGTTATTCCATTGTAAAAATATGTTTTTGATTTTTAACAAATGTGAAGTTAAAAAAAAAATATTTATTTTATATTTTCTTTGTAAATTGTTAAACTTTATGTTAGCTTTATGTCACTACCGAAACAGTGTTTGTTTTAGTCGATTGGCTAAGACTGATTTTAACTACACCCCTACATTTATCATCAGGAATATATTTATGTGTCACTGTCTCTCTCTCATAGCTACATGATGAGTAGATAGACCCCATCATTTCGAGGTAAATGTGCTCAAAAGTATGAAAAATCAGTGTGTAACTTTAAAGAATGTCACTACAAAACACCTTTTTTCTATAATTTTTATATATAATTAGTTTTTATATGTGTATAACTGTTCAGAACTGCGCTAGCTAACCATGCACCTATTAGCATCTTTGAGGTTCAAAATTATCTTAACATTTGGTGAAGTTTCGGTAACAGTCACGACCAAAAGTTTTTAGCATTGTTTTGGTAGTGACAAAAGGGAACACAATACTTTATTTGGATGAAATGAACACAATTTTAGTACAGTTACGCAACATTTTTTTTTTTTTGTATTTTAGTATGTTCGTATGTGGGTTAAAATTCTGTAATGTGATGTGGTCGTTACCAAAGTCACTACCGAAAATGTGCAGTCACTATCGAAACAAGTTTTGTCAAAAATAAAGTATATTGAATCATATATCATACTATCATGTCATGATAGTGTTTGGTTTAGTGTATATTCAGACTAATAAATCATTAACTTTGAAATCAGTATGACAAACTTTTTGCATTTTACAAAGAAAAATTGGATTAAAAATACAACAAATCTCATAAATCACACTTAAAATATTGTAAAAATTGTAACTGCCACTGATTTACCTCTGAAAAAATATATTTACAAGGAACATATAACCAAAATCTTAACAGGTAATTATAACCCTTCTTATTAAATTATATATTACTGTTTCGGTAGCGACAAATTTGGGGAGAGGACAAATATTCCAAAACTTTCTGAAAAGCAATATGAGAATTAATTGCACAATTACTAGAAATGTGTACCTTGGATATTATACAGTTTGCATGCATACAAAATGTGTGAAAAAATTTTTTCCAACTCTGACTTTGAACCAATTCTGTAGAATAGCCCATATGTGTATGAGTGTGTGTGCGTTTTATTCCCCTTCTATGTTTTAGGCAGAAAAAACCCCTACAGAAAATCAAACAGCATCAAACTTTATTGAATAAAACACCCTAAATCTGAAAATAGGAATGAGGAACACATTTAAATATCAAAAGTACAGAAGGGCAAAATACTTTCTGTATATCTATAAAACAATCCATAAATATTTGTTATTTTAAACCTTTTAAGGTTTAAAACTTAAAAATACAGAATGGCTTCATTTTATATAAAAAGCACATTTTCAAAAGGTATTAAACCACTAAAGGCACTGCAATGCAAAATAACTTTCTGAATACATTCATTTGGAGACATATATTGTCCGATGAAACATCAGAGAATATCATTTGCAGCTAATACAAGACAACAGCGCAACAGAGACATTTTGGCATACCAGGAAACAACACACTTAAATAAATAATGTAAAAACAGCAAACTTTGGCGCAAGTCTCTTTGTCTGTTCGATACGTCTTAATCTTAAACATTACATTTCCAACAAAATACATAAAGGAGAGAAAACCCTGCTTACAGCTGTAGCTTGTAAGAGATATATTATTTATTGAGCAACGTTTTATTTGCTTCAGGAAAATAAAATCCTGACTACGGTTGTGTGACAGAAATCTCAATAAATATTAGATTCCATGCAACCTCCAGCACTGTGCAGGATTTTCTCTTTTCTTATTATTTCTTGTGTTCAGTTCAGTTGTTTGCAACCATTCAGGTGTGTGAAGGCTGTTTATTGTCCAGTAAAGACCTTCTTTCAGATTTAAAGTAATATTGCTTAAAATAGCAAACTCTTGACCAGTGCAACCTGGGAAAACCTTCAAAACATTGTGCAAACTTTCAGGTAAGATCAAACTTGTCTGATCTACACTGGACATGTTTTATATCCAACTGAGATGTCACTGAGATCTTGAAGATGTTTTTGACGAAGGGCTTCATGTTTAAGCCAAATGTCTTTGAAAGTTAAAAGAAGGCACACTAATGTCCTGGCGTAGTCCAAGTCATTTAGAACGTCTCTGGTGCAGTGAGCCGCAGATTTCATAAGAATTGAGGGTTCTTTACTGAAGAACACACTTTTCCTTATTGCTGAATTTTCTACGTCTTGCCTCCAGACCTTTCTCCAGTCTCTCATCCTCCTCCAAAGCCCTGCACATACAAAATACATTCAGTGCATGTGTATGTCAAGATTAATTTCTGTAATTTTCCATTCCAGTGCAACAGGACTCACACTCTCTCTTTTGCATCCATGTCTCTGACCAGCTCGTCCCGCTTGTTGACCAGTGACACCAGTTCCTGTAGCAGTAGCTGTTCTCTGTGCTGTTGGGCCTGAGTTTTCTGCCAGTCTGATGGATGAAATATGGATATTAGTGAGCTTTCTGATGCAATGCAACTGATGTATTTAAGGCCCGGAAAGGTAGTAAGGACACTGGACATAGTCCATATGACATCAGTGCTTCAACCATAATGTTATGAAGCTACAAGAATACTTTTTTTGCGCAAAAAAACAAAAATATCTTTATTCAACAATTTCTTCTCTCTGTGTCAGTCTTCAATGCACATTCACAAAAGTGCCATGACGCATGTGAAAATGTTTCATTCTAACAATGTCCATTCTACCTTTCTAGGCGTTGAACATGTCAGTTGCTTTGCTATCAGATTTCATCAAAAATATCTTAACTTGTGTTTTGAAGATGAACGAAGGTCTTACGGGTTTGTAACGACATCACGGTGAGTAATTGATGACAGAATTTTCATTTTTGAGTGAACTATCTCTTTAAATATTTATGGCTTACCTTCAGTAGCCATCATGGCTCTGAGCTCTCGGGTTAGCAGCTCGAATCTTCTTTCTAAATCCTGCTCTTCTTGTCTGCAAGGATAACATCATGAATATTTACTGATGATGCTGACAGTGCGCACTGATTGTGCCTTACATATCAGTACGTACAGCAGCTCCAGATGGTCTTGTCTCCTAATCAGAGCATTCTTCTTGTTGACCAGAGTGAACCATTCCTGAATCAGCTTCTCTTCTTCATCTTTATCGCTTCCTGTAAAAGAGATAATGTGGTATATCATGCTGTATTTCAAGAGTTAATTTGAAATCATCTTCATTCTTTCTTGCTCTTTATTCACCTTTTTCTTCCTGTAAGAGCGGGAGCAGCCATTTATACATTTTATGGGTCTGATTTCCGGTCTCATCCGCGTCTAGCTATTATATTTAACAGCTCATTTTGCTGCTTGATATTGCGAATTGGTGTGTCTCACCATATTATTTTAATGTACAGTTGAGGTCAAAAATTTACATATCTGCAAAATTTGAAGTATTTTACCAAAATAAGAGGGATCATACAAAATCCATGTTATTGTTTATTTAGTACTGACCTGAACTGATTAGATATCTCACATAAAAGATGTTTACATATAGTCCACAAGAGAAAATAGGTGAATTCATAAAAATGACCCCGTTCAACAGTTTACACACACTTGATTCTTAATCCTGTGTTGTTACCTGAATGACCCACAGCTGTGTTTTTTTGTTTAGTGTTCATGAGTCACTTGTTTGTCCTGAACAGTAAAACTGCTGTTCTTCAGAACAATCCTTCAGGTCCTACAAATAATGTGTTTCCCCAGCATTTTTGTGTATTTAAACCCTTTTTCAACAATGTTTGTATGAATTTGAGATCCATCTTTTCACACTGAGGACAACTAAGGGACTCATATGCAACTATTAAAGAAGGTTCAAAT
Organism: Labeo calbasu; assembly: GCA_019740295.1. NCBI lineage: Eukaryota > Metazoa > Chordata > Actinopteri > Cypriniformes > Cyprinidae > Labeo > Labeo calbasu. The sequence continues at coordinate 38,447 of JAHKKF010522952.1, forward strand.
GCTCACTGATGCTCCAGAAGTAAAAAAACACGATGCATTAAGACCCTGGGGGTGAAAACTTTTGAAAAGAATGGAGATGTGTACATTTCTCTTATTTTACTTAAATATTATAATTTTTCATGTAGTACTGCTCTTCAGAGGCTACAAAAGATACTCAAACGTTTCCCAGAAGACAAAATTAGGGTAAATTTACCCTGATCTTAAATTCAAAAAGTTTTCACCCCCCGGCTCTTAATGCATCGTGTTTCCTTCTGGAGCATCAGTGAGCGTTTGAACCTCAGTCCTCAGAGTCCCTCAGTTGTCCTCAATGTGATAAGATGGATGTCAAAATCATACAGTCATTGTTGGAAAGAGTTCAAATTCACAAAAATGCTGGAAAACCAAAGAATTTGTGAGACCTGAAGGATTTTTCTGAAGAACAGTGGGCAGTTTAACTGTTCAGGACAAACAAGGGATTCGTGAACAACTATCACCAAAAAACCCCCCCAAAAACAGCTTTGGATCATTCAGGTAAGAACACAGTATTGAACATCAAGTGTATGTACACATTTGAAAGGGGTCATTTTTATAAATTCTATAAATTCTTTTATGTAAAAAATATTTTATTCAGGTCAGTACTAAAACAATAACATGCATTTTGTATGATCCCTCATATTTTGGTAAAATAATTAACATTTTGCAGATTCTGAAAGGGGGATGTAAACTTTTGACCTGAACTGAATTATGAACACACTGGTTTGTAGTGCAAACAGTTTCACCGTTTACTGCATGTTGTTATTCTTCTCGTTTCCCTATAGCGGCTAATGAACCAGAAGTCTCACATAGGCTTACTTCCGTGTTAAAATAAAAGGTGGATATGAGTGTTTTTCTTACCCGTCTCCATGAGCTTTCGGAGTCTTTTCTCCACAACTGCAGCTCTGCTGTCTATGTGCTTCTGTTCGGTTTCCAGGGCCTGAAGTTCACTCAACACATATTGATTGGTGTCCTGCAGACACTGGCCAGGAAGTACCACAGGGAGACATACATAAAACCAGACAAGAGAGCAATACAGACAAAGAGAGGAATTGATGGAGATGAAATAGAGAAAGAGAGATGGATAGAGCCAGATACCGAGAATAAAAGACCAACATTGATAAGACAGAAACAGACAATGACATACAAAGATAATGGAGAGGAAAGGACAGGCTTGATTTAACTAAAATATTTATAAAAAAAAAAAGGAAATTAAACATGGGATGATAAGAGCTTGTGAGTCAGGGAACAGATTCTCGAAATTGTTCTTAAGAATGAGGTATTTTTGGGTGAACTATCCTTTTAATAAAAAACCTCTCTCTTTTTGCACTGCTTGAGTATTGTAATTATTATAATATTCGTAATAATGTTGTACTGTTTAATATTTAAACGACCCAATATATAAATGTAAAAAACTTACCAATCTTAAGAATGTTTCGTGAATCTGGCCCCAGAGAATTACGACAATTATTGTGAACTCAAAAAGATATTTTCTAAAGATTTGACATGCAAATTGTCAAATTTAGTTTTTAAACCACAGGCTTTGAGATTATTCAAAAATTACACTTTTGAAAGATGAAACTCTAGGGATGTAACGATGTTATCAATATCGTAACATTGCGATAGCAAAACTGTCTCTATATTATTGTGGTCACATGACAATATGAAACGATAGGTCTTCTGGGCAGAAAGTGTCGTTTTTAATATACATATATATATATATATATATATATATATATATATATATATATATATA
>JAHKKF010522954.1:0-13236 GCA_019740295.1 Labeo calbasu
TTTTTTTATCTGAATATATTTTAAAATGTAATTTATTTCTGTGATTTCAAAGCTGAATTTTTAGAATCATTACTCCAGTCTTCAGTGTTACATGATCCTTCAGAAATCATTCTAAAATTCTGATTTGCAGCTCAAAAAACATTTATAATTATGTTGAAAACAACTGAGTAGAATTTTTTTCAGGTTTTTTGGATGAAAAGAAAGTGCAGAAATTACATAAATTACATTAATAAATTATATTAATATTTTAAAATATATTAAAATAGGAAGTTATTTAAAATAGTAAAAATATTTAACAGTATTACTGCTTTTGCTGTATTTTGCATCAAATAAATGCAGGTTTGGTGAGCAGAAGAGAGTTCTTTAGAAAAACATTAAAAATCGTACTGTTCAAAAACTTTTGACTGGTATTTTGTTATAAGTAATTTACATTTTCAGTGTCAATTTGTGTGATTATAGGTATAAAGATGATGCTGATACTCCTACTGATGAAGGAGCAAAACCAAGGGCCTTATATGGAGTGGAGTTCACCTTTGACTCTGATGCACGAGTGGCAATCACTATCTATTGCCAGGCTTTTGAGGAGTTCTCCAATGGGATGGCAATGTAAGGACAGTTACACATTTAATTTTGCTTGAGCAGTTATGTTGCTATAAAATAAAAGTAGCGACAGATCTTTTTTCCCCATATTGTGATGTAAGTTTGAGTCTAACTTACTATTTATTTATGTAACTTAAGATGTGGCCATCACAGATAAACGTGAGCTTGCAAGGGTAGATTTAAGGTCACTAAACGATTAAAGAAGCTCTTTTTTACTAGAAGGTCCATTTATGATGTTTTAAGTAAACGTTACAACGTCAACAACTAAAAAAACGCAAGCAAAAAACATAAGCATTGATGAACTGTTTACAATATAATCTGTAACAAGCAGTTAGAAAATGACTAATCAAATGTGACCCCATTGTCTATGTGAAATCAGTGCTGTCATATTCAGTGAAGAGTATCACAACCATTTATTGATGCCATTACAATGTGTTATCAGTGTTAAAGTAATTATGTTTTATTAAAGTTCATATCATGTTATTTTAAGTAATTGTCTGTTATATAATGGTGGGGATCTAAAACAAACAATCATTTGTAAACACAGAGATACTCAGGGTCTTTTAGTCGTTTAGTAGTCTTTTAGTGGTTTGTAGTGTAATATCAGTTTAGAAAGAGATTGCATAACAGTCTTTTAAGTAACTCCTTTATGCAGTTGTTCTTGTTTTACGTCAGAGTTTCATTTTTAAAGCTATGCATGCAAAAGCTTAGTAATCACAATCAGACACTGGAGCCTATTGAGACACAGAGAAAATATATTTAAACATGAAAAACCTCTGTTTATGTAATGACTGTCTTCTGAACTACCTGAATGACATTATTATGAACATGTTGTATTTGTCTTCTTAAGATACAGCCCCAAAACTCCCGCACTGGTTTCTGAAACCGTATATTACAAAAGAGGGGTTAGCCAGCAGTTTACCCTGCCATCCTTCAAGATCGATTTCTCTGAATGGAAGGAAGAAGATGTAAGTATCTTCAATCTAGTTCAGTGCTGTCACTCTCCTTTGATGGTCAAATCCATACTGGCTTCTAAAATATTGATTTGACCTCTCTGGATTATTAGTTTGCACACAATGAAATGCAAGATCAAGCAAATCTAAAATTAATTGACTTCACTTATGCGTTTCTTCTTCTTCTTCTTTTTTTTTTTTTTAGCTCAACTTTGATTTAGACAGAGGTGTTTTTCCCATGGTGATTCAGGCTGTGGTTGATGAAGGAGATGGTATGTTGTCAGGACTTCATTACGGAGTTTAAAAGATTAAAGGAATTGCTCTAACAGTTTGTCACCTCAGAAGTGTCAGTAAATCTTTTGACACACTACGCTGCTGATGCTTGATGTTGGTCGGAACGGATGTGATTTATTGCTCAACGTTTTATCATGTTGTGTCTATAGAGCACAGTGTTTCCCAAATGTTGCAAAAGAGAACCATCAGTGTGTTTGTTTAATTGTAATCATTTGTTTCAGATTGTTTGGGACATGCACACGTACTGCTGGCAGCATTTGAAAGAGTGAGTTGAATTTGATTTCATATGCACAGTTTCTGAAATGCTTATTTGTAGCGGTTGTGTATTTGTTTATCATGTTTTTTTTGTTTGTTTTTTTTTACATTTACAGCATGTTGATGGCAGTTTCTCTGTCAAACCTTTGAAGCAGAAACAAATAGTGAGTCTTAATGATTTCTATGTTGTCCCGTTTGTAACATTGTTCTAAATTAAGTACTAAGCAGAGATATTTTTCCCCCAAAATATTTTCTTTTACACCGCAGGTAGACCGGGTCAGTTACTTGTTACAGGAGATTTATGGAATTGAGAACAAGAACAATCAAGAGACAAAGGTGAAAATGGTTATTGTTGTTCATTACATTTTTTTATGTATTTATATAGGTCTCTGTATTATTAATAATAGAAAATATCATTGTGATTTTTTCACCCCAGCCATCTGATGATGAGAACAGCGACAACAGCAATGAGTGTGTGGTGTGTCTGTCAGATCTGCGGGACACTCTGATATTGCCCTGTAGGCACTTGTGCCTGTGTAACTCCTGCGCTGATACTCTACGCTACCAGGCCAACAACTGCCCGATCTGCCGACTACGTATGTAACTGCAGTTAAAGAGATAGTCCTCCTAAAAATTAAATTTCTGTCATCCAGGGTTCGTACAAGGTGCTTGAAGTGCTTGAAGTATTGTGACTTTTTGAAATTTAAGGCCTGGAAAATCCTTGAAAATAGCATTATTCTTAAAGAAGGAACTTGAAAATTGCTTGAATTATTGAATGACAATGTATGTATGAAATAAGCATTTGAATTTTACAGTAAGCTTGTCTTTTCATGCAAAATTCAAAAAATATAATTTTCTCTTCTTTCAGTTTATGTCATAAAACTAAGGCAGTAGTAGCACTGACAATGCTGTGTAAACATGGCTGAAGACGCGAAAAGAGGAACAGATGAACCGAATCAATTGAGTGAATCATTTTGATTTATTTATTTCAAGTGATTCACTAGCAAAAACCAGATCAAGTTAAAAGAGCCATTCATTTTCGAATTTCATCGTTTGTAATTTTTTTTTTTTTTAAAGCATGTATAGTGATGGATGAAACTGAGCTTTTTGAAACTCTGAGTCAGTTAAACCATTTTGTCACGAAATGGTTCACTTTCAAAGGACTTAAAAAATCCTATATTGCTATTCGGAGCGGGTTCGTGAATCATTTGACTTAGAACGGAACTTTGCGCAACGCGAATAATTTGCTTTAGATTGGGACTTCAAATCACAAATCATTTGATTTAGATCGGGACTTCAAATTGTGAATCATTTGATTTAGTTTAGGACTTTGGAGCGGGTTTGTGAATCATTTCGTGAATTGAATGAGTTGCGATTCACGCTCCGAGTCGTCACCTGAAATGATAGTTTGCGAATCATTATTCAGATCAGGACGTTGGAGAGTGGATCGCGATTCATTTGAGTTAGATCGGTACTTCGAAGCGAGTTCATGAATCATTTGACTTAGATCGGAACTTCGCATATTAGAAATAATTTGGTTTATATCAGGACTTCACATCGCGAATAATTTGATTTAGACCGAGACTTCAAATCATGAAGTGTTTGATTTAGATCAGGACTCCAAATCACAAATCATTTGATTCAGATCGGGACTTCGGAGTGGGTTTGTGAATCATTTGACATTAGATCGAAACTTTGCGTAAAGCGAATCATTTGATTTAGATCAGGACTTCAAATCTCAAATCATTTGATTTAGATCGGGACTTCGGTGCTGGTTGATTGAATTGAATGACTTGCGATCCACGCTCGAGTTGTGACCTGAAATTATAGTTTGCAAATCATTATTCAGACTGGGATGCCAGAGTGTGGATCGCAAATCATTTGCTTCAGAACTGATTCAGATCCTGACCTGAAATGATGAACGTGAATCATTTAATTCAGTTCGGGACTTTGGAGCAGGTTTGTGAATCTTTTTTTCCTGACTTCTTTTTTATTAAACAGTAGAAAACATAAAATCAAAAAGTCCTGGAATTTCATTTTACAGTATCTGTACAAATTCTGGTCATCATTCACTTCTGTGGAAAACAAAAGAAGGTTTTGAAGAACGCTGAGAACAAAGTAGTTTTAGTTCCTGTTGACCTCCACTGTATTTTTTGACCATAGAATGGAAGTCAATGGGAACTGAAACTGTTTTGTTACCCACATTCTTCAAAATATCTTCTTTTGTATTATACAGAAGAAAGCAACTCCTACAGGTTTGAAACCTGATATGCGTGAGGAGTAAATTAAGCCATAATTTTTATTTTTGGGTGAACTATCAGTTTAACGTTCTCACAGTTGTGTATCGTTTGAGTAACATATAGCCTGTGAAGAAATTTTGAAGTGCCTTTTTTGTCTGTCTCCAGCGTTTCGAGCTCTTCTTCAGATTCGAGCTGTGAGAAAGAAACCTGGAGCACTTTCTCCCGTTTCCTTCAGCCCAGTGCTGGCTCAGAGCATGGATCATGATGAGCACTCAGTATGACGCATATCTATCCGTGTTTTCGCTATACAAGACAAATGGCATTGCTCTTTGATTCTCATTGTTTTGCCTCTTTCCTCAGAGCTCAGACTCAGTTCCCCCTGGCTTTGAGCCCATCTCGTTGCTGGAGGCTTTGAATGGTCTTGGTGCCGTGTCGCCCGGCCTTCCATCGGCACCTCTGTACGACGAGATCAACTTCTCTGGGAGCCTGAGTGGAGAGAGCAGGCAGCTCAGCTCACCTGACCACTCTGGAGACAGCGGCGGACAGAAGAGCAAAGTCAGCAAGTCACCAGACAGGTAAACCTGACCCACTGCATGTTTGATTTTTTGTTTTGTTTTGTTTTGTTTGTTTGTTTTTTGGATGCTGAACCAAACAAGCAATTGGGCCTAACAACATTGTGTGGATATGTGCACTACCATTCAAAAGTTTGGGGTCGGTAAGAGTTTTTGAACACTTTTGAAAAAAGTCTCTTATGCTCACCAAGGCTGCTTTTATTTGATCAAAAAATGCAGTAAAAACAGTAATATTGTGAAATATTATTGCAGTTTAAAATAACAGATTTATATTTGAATAAATTTTAAAATAGAATTTATTCCAGCAAAGCAAAGCTGAGTTTTCAGCATCATTACTCCAGTCTTCAGAGTAGTCACATGATCCTTCAGAAATCTTTGATTTGCTCCTCAGGAAGCATTTATTATCAAAGCTGAAAACAGTTGTCCTGATTTATATTTTTGTGGAAACCGTAATACATTTTTTTCAGGATTCCTTTGATCAAAAGAACAGAATTTATTTTGAATAGAAATCTTTTTAAAATTTCTGACTGTGTGGTAGTATATCTTTAAAAAAATCATGTGAACAAGTTTCTCTTCCCTTGAACTCATCCTGCACTGCACATATGTTGTACAAGGAAACAGGAAGTAGGATTAAAAATGGCAATTGTCAAACTCTGACTTTGTAACATTACTTTCAAAAATCAAATAATGCTTTTGCCTGATCTCAAGTGAGACTTTTTGTTAAGTGACCTTTGCATTCTCGTGACTGTGTAATAATAGCAGGATAATGGCCAGTCAGGAACCGAACTTCCTGCATTTGCCAGCCTATGTGTCTCAGCAAGAGGTCACACGCTTCTTCTTTCCATAAATCAGAATAATGACTCTGCTTGCCCTTTTCAGTACGTCCTGTTGACTTTGTAAAAATAAGGAAAATATGCTTAGTATCTCAGGAAGCATGCATGGGTTGACTCAAAGTCTGTCTTCCTGTTTTAACTAGAAGTGGAAATTTCAAATCATTTTGTAGAGAGCTCTAACCCAATAAGATAAGATTAAATTACTTGACAAAGAAAATAGTCAGATAAAATAGTAAACTAGTAAAAAAAAAAAAAAAAAATTAATGAAGTAAATGTGTCTCTATATTAATAAACACATCATCATAAAAAGAAAAATAGATTGGAGAAGTAGATGCCTGTAATTAGGGCAGTGTAGTGTCTATAAGTGATTGCATTCTTGTTCTTTCACATGTTCATAATAAAAAAAAAAATGGTGAAAGTTTTATCCTGGTAATCATAGGGTCTCCTTTGGAAAAAATGTACCCTTATGGCATAAAGGTTGCAGAGACACAGACACGCTTCTGTCACCTCTGTTCTCTTTTCACCATAAAAGCAGATCCCCATCCTGTGGGACGCGTGACACTAACAAGATTTTACAGATTTTAAACCACATGTCCACAGCGCCACCCAGTGCATTTAGTTGTAATGATAAAAAATATAAAAGCTATTTTAATGTTTCCTACAATAAGGCACAAATATTAAGGAAAGGAAAGGAAAGGAAAGGACGTGACGTGTGGCCAAGTATGGTGACCCATACTTGGAATTTGTGCTCTGCATTTAACCCATCCAAGTGCACACACACAGTAGTGAGAAGTGATCAAACACGCACACACACCGTGAACACACACCCGGAGCAGGTGTATTGAATATGTTTATACTAGTAGACTTAATTAGTGCATCATCCCTGGTCCTGACAGTCTGTGTGTTTGCAGCACTCTACGTTCTCCATCATCACCCATTCAGGAGGAGGATGAAGAAAAACTGTCTGAGATGTCTGATGCACAAGCTCACATGCTGCTCTCCAGCAGTCCCGCCCCTACAGAGGTCAGCAGTACAGCCCATATCTCTTACACACAGCCTGTGTTTTTTACATTATTCACTGTTTTTGTGTTTTCAGGGAACGGCTGGGGAGGACGCCCCTGATTCTTTGTCTCCTGAAGATGGTGAGTGACTCCGCTGTTATTAAAGAGGTCATGACATGGATTGTTTTATTTTAATATCTTCATTTAGGTTCACATATGATGTTAATGAAGTTTTTTTTTTTTTTTTTGCACAAGTTAAATATCATTGTGACCCTCTTTCTAAAACAACCTGTTGTAAAGAAGTTCACATCCAGAACAAAAATGTACAGATAATTTGTCATCCAAGATGTTCATGTCTTTCTTCAGTCTTAAAGAAATTATGCTTTTTGAGGAAAACATGTCAGGATTTTTCTCTATACACTTTTAAAAATAAAAGTGCTTTAAAAGGTTCTTCACAGCGATGCCATAGAAGATCCATTTTTGGTTCCACAAAGAACCATTCAGTCAAAGATACTTTAAAGAACCATCTCTTTCTTACCTTGATATAATCTGAAGAACCTTCTTTTGCCAAAAAAAACTTTTTGTGAAACAGAAAGGTTCTTCAGATAGTAAAGGTTCTTTATGGACCATTTACAAAAAAAGGTTCTTCTATGGCATCGCGAAGCACCGTTATTTTTAAGACTGTATAATGTACTTCAATGGTGCCTGCGAGTTTGAACTTCTAAAATGCAGTTTAAATGCAGCTTCAAAGGGCTCTAAACAGGTCTTATCTAGCAAAACGATGAGTCATTTTCTAAAAAAAAATACAATTTATATACTACTTAACCTCAAATGCTCTTCTTGTCTAGCTCTGCGTAAACTGTGTATTCCGGTTCAACACAGTTAGGGTAGGTCAAAAAACTTCCATCTGATTTTTTTTTTCTCCAACTTCAAAATCTTCCTACATCGCTGTTTTACTTTTTTTTTGGTAAAGGGCGTTTGATGTTCTTTGCATGTTCACTTTGTAAACACTGGTTCGGTACTTCTGCAGGGATGTAGGATGTTTTTTTGTTGTTTTTTTACCTCAGATCCAAAAAAGCCATTTTTGGAGCTTGATTAAATAAATGCTTTGTTTATAATGAGGAGGACATTTTAAGCTGTGAAACTTGCAGGATTTTTAAATTTTACAAAGACCTCTTAGCCAAAAGATCAAGTCAAATTTGATTTCTCATGTCATGACCCCTTTAAAATCTGACTGGAAATAGGACAATAAAACAAATGCTATATTACAAATATTTTAAAAACAAGTGGAGAACGCAAGATGCTAATTAAGAATCTAGAAGCTGCTAGTGGTCCTGAATGCATTAATATCACATTTTTACCTTAAAGAAAAATTTATTGTGCAATTACAGCTTTTGTTTCTGTTGTTTGTGAATCTAAACAGAGGATCGACTGAATTTGGAGGAGGAGGTGATGAATGACTGCAGCAGTGAGCACAGCAGCTTCACCAAAACTGAAAGTGACCCACCTGGAGACCTGTCCCTCCCCGGTGAGCGCACATCTGGACACTAGAGCCCATTTCGCATGTTTTGAGTGTGTCCTTTACAGAGACATATTGTCTTGAGCGTGTGTGCATTCTTCAAACTGAACACTGCAAAAAATGCTTTTCTTACTTAGATTTTTTGTCTTGTTTCCAGCCAAAATATCTAAAAATTCTTAAATCAAGAATGATTTTCTAGAAAAGCAAAAATTATTGTCTTGTTTTCAGAAAAAACAAGTTAAAATTAAGTAAGTTTTTGCTTGAAACAAGCAAAATAATCTGCCAGTGGGGTAAGCAAAATAATCTTGTTTTCTGCTTGAAATAAGATTATTTTTCTTACCCCACTGGCAGATTATTTTGCTTGATCTAAGCAAAAACTCACTTAAATTTGATGTCTTTTTCTGAAAACAAGACAATAATTTTTGCTTGTCTAGAAAATCCTTCTTGATTTAAGAATTTTATAGATATTTTGGCTCGAAACAAGTAAGAAAAGCATTTTTTGCAGTGAAGTGTTCGTTCTTACTCTCTTGCAAATTGACAAACGCTATGTTTCCAGCTCTCGGTCATTCAGCTTATCTAACCTGTGTGCCATTTATTCCTTGATATCCTTTTTCTGCCTTCCTGCCTTCTCTCGTGGCCTTGCTCTGGGCAGCTCTAGGTCCTGATTCCTGCTCTATTGGTATGGAAGAGTAATGGGTATGTAAGCTTCTGTGTCTTTCTCTCGGCTGTTCCTCCATGTTCTTGTTCTCAGTGCCATGCAAACCTATCCACCTTTTTCCTCAATGCAGAAGTATGCCTATGGGCGAGACTTCCGGTTCATTATGCGCTATAGGGAAATAACAATGTGTAGTAAACGGTAAAACTGTTTGCACTTCAAACCAGTGTTCATAATAAAGATGATACATTAAAATAACATGGTAGGACACACCAGTTGGCAATATCAAGCAGCAAAACAAGCTGTTTTGTACAGCTAAAAATAGCTGGACGCAGATGAGACCAGAAGTCACACCCATAAATTTTTCAAATGACCGCGCCCGCTCTTACGGGAAGAAAGAGGTGGATACGGCGCAAAAAGTTCTTCAGTTTCCAGTTGTACTGGTTTAATCAATCACTAAATTATTGCTTTGACATTTGTTAATGTGTCTGTGTATAAAATATGCCATGTGTTATTTTATGTAGACTAGATTTTTAACTGCAGTATTTGTCATTTCTGTAGAATTGTCTGGTTCAACTGAAAGTCTGAACACTCAGAGTACCTGCTGCTCCAGCCAGCCGCTTCTGGGTCCCTCAAGCCATTTGCACATGGACGATGATGAACTGGATGTTTAACTCGCCCATCTCCTTCTTTGTACAGCCCAATGTGGGACTTCAATGCACTCCCATTTCAGTATCCCACTTGGAATATGATTGACTCTTGTTCCAGGCCTTTTGTTTTCAAACACAACTGGCTGAGGCTGATGAGCTTGTTCTGGTGGTCTGTCGTATTTCTTGTGCTTGGTTTTTAGGGCTGTATTTTATCGAGTTGCTTACTTAAAGGGTTAGTTCAACCAAAAATGAAAATTCTGTCATTAATAATTGTCCTCACGTCGTTTCAAACCCGTTTGACCTTTGTTTGTCTTCAGAGCACACATTAAGATATTTTTAATGAAATCTGAGAACTTTTTGACCCTGCGTAGACAGCAACGCAACTGACACATTCAGGGCCCAGAAAGGTAATAAGGACATTTGTTAAAGTAGTCCATTTGACATCAGTGGTTCACTGTAATTTTATGAAGCTATGAAAATACTTTTTGTGCAAAAAAAAAAAAAAATTGACTTTATTTAACATTTTCTTCTCTTCCGTGTCAGTTGTGAGTATTTTATTGAGGTCCTTCCTACCTTTCTGGTCCAAGTTAAATGTGTCGGTTGTGTTGCTGTCTATGCAGGGTCAGAAAGCTCTCGGATTTCATCAAAAATATCTTCATTTGTGTTCAGAAGATGAACGAAGCTCTTACAGGTTTGGAACGACATGACAGAATTTTGGGGTGAATTAACCTTTTAAATCACCCAAAATGATCACCTTTACGTTATTCCAACTCTGCATTATTATCTTTCTTCGATGAATAACTAAAGAAGTTGTTGTGCATAATGTCCATTACATTCCATGAAAGTGGAAGTTGATTTTAAAGTACTTTTAAAGCTTCAAAAACCAATAAAATAAAATTATTAGTCCATACTACATATCAAATAATCAGGTTTTCAGAAGCCATATGAAATCCATCTAATAACGTTCCCCCCAAATTACAAAATGCCTTCATGATCTACTTTTAGAGCTTCACTATCCATCCTTTCATAGAAAAAGATATACAGGGTTAGAATGATGATAAGTAGATGATCATTTTTGGTAGATAACTGTTAACAGGTATTACCTTACCATTGCACAAAAAGTTCTTCATAGTGGAAAAAAGGTTCTCTAGATGATTCAGATGTTCTTTCATGAAGTAAAATCGATTGTTTTATAAACTGTTTGCTTTGAGGAACTTCCTCACTTCTTTGTGAAATCCAACTTTTGAAACCTTTACTTTTAAGAGTGTAGTTGAGGGTGAAGCAGGTAATTTCAGTGCTTGGTTATGTAATGCATTGATCCGGGACTTGATTATAACTCGAATAAATATAAAACAGCTTATTAGGATTAATAGACAAAGCACATTTCAATAAAAACTCATTTCAGGATATCTGTACGAGTAGACATAAAAGTGGTACGTTAACAAATGATCATGTGTTAAACTAATGCATAATATAGAAATATAATTGTAACTGTGCATTTGAAATGTTTTTAGTAAGTGCTTAAATGTCCTGAACTTATTTTTTTGTGTGCTGACTGAAAACGAACAGTCAGAAAAGCACTCCTGAATATATATATTCATGATTTCAAATGTAATATTTATAGTGATGATATACTGTTGGAAATGGTGGACTTCTTGTCAGTTTAATGACCAAATATTGTGTGGTCTAACAGTGCTTTAAATGTGCTTGCTTGTTCAGCTATTTATGCTCTTTAAGGACTAAAAAAGCCATGGTGGACTCTCTTTACCTCTTTATTTGCTTATGAATAGTTATATAATCTTAAAATACTTCAACATGTGAAGGCATTCCTTTCTGTTATTGAATCATTTTAGAGTGGCAACTTTGTGAATATTTGATAGGTTGGTTGTATTTCTTCACAGCTGGACCTTGTATTTCTAAGAAAGGAAAGAAGTCACGAAAAGCATGAAATCTCATTGTTCTCCTCAAACATGCAGATATGCAGTGTCTTGTAGCATTATGCATAGAGGTTTATGTGCCTTTAAAGAACAAAGCAAGTGTTGCTACAGCTTTTGCTCATAGCTGTGCTGTTCTTGTGTTCATCGGCTGTAACCTTTAGCCTCGACTGCATTTATGCATTAGAAGAGAGACTGATGTTCTTGTTTGTAATGTCCATTTTGGAAAGCAGATCATTTTAAATTGACAGTATGTAGGTCGAAATGTATTGCTTATACAACTTTTGTAATGCTGTAATATTTAACATGATTTTTGTTATATCATCTGTTAATACTGAATAAGCTGCTCTGTACATGTATTTTAATCAAATGTAAAAAAAGAAAAACTCTGATTATTGATGGTGTTGAATTAATTGCTTACAGCTCTGCATGATAATATTTATGTAAGATTTATCACTGCTCTGGAATATGCATATTATTTATTTCCTCAAATAATGTGCCATTTCAATTAAATATTCCACTGTGCCTTCTTGTTCCTCACTTGTGAGAAGTGCATTTAAAGCGTATGCTTTCAAAAAGAATAGTAATTATGAAAGCATTAAGAAGTAATATTTCATACATTAGTGTATACCTAATATATCATTATTATTATGGAACGACTTTTGAGTGTTATATCTTAAATGTAAGAAGTTTGAGTGTTTTTTTTTTTTTAACTTATTTTATCAGCACTTAATGTGATTTTACAATGTCTAATATGCTATTTTTGCATGTACTTCTGATATACTGTAATTTAGAAAAATGCACTTGAAACTTTTTAAATTATTATTAAAACACTGCACTAGCAGCATATACTTCTCTACTCTACTAAAATGCATTTCAGTACACTTCTAAACACTTTCTGAAACATTTACTTGATTAAAAATGTATTTTCCTAGAATTATTTTATAAAACTTTAGTACTTTTTTACAGATCCACAAAAAATGACTTTTTCAATGCTTTTCTAAACTATTGCAATTTTTGCATCAAATTTTATTTAAAATTCTTAAATTTAAAATACATTTTTAATTAGAATTGTAAGACACTAACATTATCCACCTTATTTTTGCCCTAAGAGTGGGTTGTAAATTTTTCTATTTGTAAATTTTATGGGACTGACTTCCGGTCTAATCCGAGTCCAGCTTATTTTCAGGCTGGTTTGTAGGGCAAACAGTTAACCATTTACTGCAGGTTGTTATTCTTCACGTTATTTCAATATTGGCTAATGAACCGGAAGTCTCGCCCATAGGCTTACTTGTGCGTTGAAGAATGAATCTTTCTCACATTTCCGGGTTTCTCATAGCGGAAATCGTCATAGTTGGGTAAAATCCGAGAATGGGAGAGTACAACAAATACATTTTTTTCCATTCTCATTTGCTCAAATAGCAAACGAAAAACTACACCATAGTGTTTTCGCGACTTTCAATCAAAAGAAAAAAATTAAGAGAGACTGATATCGGCAGTCAGAAGAGAGAACAATGTCAAATTTACCGTCCCTCCCATCGACACGGCATTAGAAACACCCTCACATAGCGTTAACTATTTTTTTGTAACTTGATGAAAAGGTGATATAATACAAAGTATAGTGTTATAAATGTACATACATATTTTTAAAAATCAAAATATAAAAAACTCTAAAGGATTTATGATATTGATGACCGTTGAAACGCGTCATCACAGGCTTGTGAAAAGGG
>JAHKKF010522954.1:13286-29854 GCA_019740295.1 Labeo calbasu
TGTACAACAGTAATACTGTTTTTGTATATAGTAAGAGCGGATAGCAGTGTTAGATAAGTTACTCTAAAAATAAATTAATTACTAGCTACTAATTATATATTCAGCCATGTAATTAGATTACCGTACTAATTACTCAACATTTTGAATCGCCAAAATACACACATACACCGCCAGTAGGTGGCGGCAAGTCGTTGCTTAATGAATTGAGTTGAATTATTCCCTCAGCCGATACTGGGGGGAAATAACACTCTTCTTCCTTGTTTGATATTGCGTGACTATACTGTATGCATAGCTATAAAAAACAAGAACTCATACAGACAGACCTCAGGTCAGTGGCACTGCGTGAGAAAACGAAGGTGCCGGCGTGAGAACAGTGTCAACTGCTTGAGTCTCAGCTAAATTGAATACGAAACACATCATGAGTCACACCTACAAAAGGAATGAAACTCCAAATAGAAACCTGGATGACGAATGAGCTTTATGTGTGAAGATGAGACGACTGTAAAACAGCACTTTTGCCTACTTCCCAACAACTGTAAACACCTGTGGTTCGACACACATCTTTTATTGTCTGTGAAGCAACGTCGAGAAACATCATGGCGTTAATCGGTGAACGTTTGCTGACTGAGATTGAGAAGTCTTATAATGACACAGGTGTTCTGGAAAGCAGCAGCAGGTACGTTATTCAGTCATGAAATACACCACAGACCCCATGGTCATTGTCTGAGCATGTTCATGAGTCAATGATGACTCAAACAACAAACAAACAATAATAATGCCACAGTGTTTTAGTCAGCTTGTGTTGACACTGAATGACTCATCCATTTGCCTCCTAATAGCGTTTAGCCTATATTTTACAGGTCAGTAAGCAATTTATTATTTTATAATCTCAACTTCTGTCAAATGTTAGGATAATATGTTAGGCTAATCAAGTGTCTTGTATTACAGGATTTGAGAAATATAAGGATGCTCATACAGATTATACACTGAACAGTAGTTCAGATGATGATTGGAATTACACTTAGGGGTCATTGAAGGTCAAGTCATCTTAAATTGAAGTGGCTCCTCCTATGATGTCATCTGAGGTCCAGTATTAACCCAGAGCTTCCCCCATTGACTCTGAAGTATCGGGAAGTACTGGATTCATCAGGCTTCAGCCACTTATTGAACAGTAAGTCAGTAGACTAGATATATTTAGTTTGTCTGATGTCATTTTTAAAACCTTAAAGCACAACGCAAGTCTGAAAGCTCCTTAAACTGTGTAGATTTGAAAAGGCAGACGTCATAGGACAATAATGAAGAGCAGTGGCAAAAATGTGTAAATGTTTAAGCCATGTGTTAATATTTAAGGACAAAACACATATTGAGTTAATCTAGTTTTCTAGTTGGGTTATTTAAACAAAGGGTTGGGTTGCACAAAAACTGACAGTATTTGGCTAGAAAATATATTATCCAAAATTATGTGGTAAGTTGAGTGGATATTTAGGAATAAATGTAAACCAGGTTAGCAGAGGAAATTACATGTCCAACCTTCTTTGTCATGTTAAAAATATGAATTATATAATAAAATATATATATTAAAAAATATGAATGTTATAAATGTCAAAATATATATACTACTGTTCAAAAGTTTGGGGTAAGTAATTTTTTATTAATTAAATTAATAGTTTAAATCATCAAGATGCATTAAATAGCTTAAAAGTGGCAG
The DNA here is from genome assembly GCA_019740295.1 of Labeo calbasu. Taxonomy (NCBI): domain Eukaryota; kingdom Metazoa; phylum Chordata; class Actinopteri; order Cypriniformes; family Cyprinidae; genus Labeo; species Labeo calbasu. The sequence continues at coordinate 14,995 of JAHKKF010522954.1, forward strand.
GCAAGACATTTATAAGATTTCTGTTTTATATAAATGTTTCATATTTGTCAAAGAATCCTGAACAAAAAAAGTTTAATGGTTTCCACAAAAATATTAAGCAGCACAACTCTTTTTAAAAAGACATGTTTTTCGTTTATTTATTGGCTAGAAAATAATACTTTTATTCATCAAGGATGCATTAAATCCAGAAAAGACATGTATAATGTTACAAAAGATTTCTGTTTAAAAAAAATGGTGTAATTTAGAATTTTATATTCGTCAGAGAAGTCAAACAATTGTATCGGTTTCCATAATAATATTAAGCAGCACGACTGTTTTTAACAAGATATGACTTAAAGTACGCCATCTTTTTGGAGTCAGTATTATTTATTTTATTTTATTTTATTTCTATTGTTTTATTTATTTATTTTTGATAGAAAATATGCTTTTATTCATCAAGGATACATTAAATCCAGAAAAGACATGCATAATATTAGAAAAGATTTCTGTTTTAAATAAATGTTGTAATTTTGAACTTTCGATTCATCAAAGAAGTCTGAAAAATTGTATCAGTTGAATAAAAAATATTAAGCAGCACGACTGTTTTTAGCAAGATATGTAATTTAATTTAATTTAATTTAATTTTTATTTTTTTAAATTGTTTTATTATTATTATTATTATTATAATTTTTTATAGAAAATATACTTTTATTTTAGGGGTCATTATTTAATTGAATTAAATTGAATTTTTATTGTTGTTGTTTTTTTATAGAAAATATACTTTTATTTTAGAAGTCAGTATTTGATTTACTATAAGTATTTAAATACTATTAATTTAATTTAATTTAATTTAATTTAATAGTATTTAATTAAAAAAAATGTGGATAAAAAATAATAGTTTTTTTCATCAAGGATGCATTAAATCCAGAAAAGACATGTATAATATTCTAAAACATATTTTAAAAAATGTTGCAATTTTGAGCAATTTTTATTTTGAGTCAAAAAATTTTATGACTTTCCACAGAAATATTAAGCAGCATTTAACAAGATATGTATGCCACCTTTTTGGGGTCAGTTTTATTTTATTTTATTTTATTTTATTTTATTTTATTTTATTTTATTTTATTTTATTTAGCAATGATTGTAAAAAATCAGCTTGACATCACAGGAATAAACTGTAAATTCAAATTGTAATAATATTTCATATATTTTCTATTTTAACTGTATTTTGACCTTTAATTTAGTCTGGAAAAAATATTTACAATTATTGAACTATTAATTTTACAATTAGTGCCCCAAATACTTTAAAAGACACTAACACACATCTAAATAGGTAAAAAAAAAAAAAAAAAGAAAGTTTTACTCACACTTTGTTTTACAATTGTGCTTTGATACCAGTTAATGTAGTTAATAGTTCATGCCAGTTTGATCAAATAAATGCAGTTTAATTGTAGTGTAATGCGCATTATGCCTTGATAAACTGTTGATTAACTTGATAAACATGAGTGATGCACCACTTCTGTTAATTGGCCCTGTGGGTGTATTTATCTCTTGTGTATTATTCTCTTATTAAGCACCAGCTTGCTGAATTTGGTAACACCAAATACGTAACAGAGCTACTAGGGTTGGTGTAAGCACTACAAAGCGTTCTTTGGCTGTACAAAGAGTCTCTGGGTTCAGGGTAAGCGTTAGGAGCTACGCTGTGAGTAGGCTATTAGCCCACAGACTTTTAGGAAATTGCTGGAGCTTCACCTGGCACGTGCGCACACCGCTATCCCTCCAAAGATGGTACACTTTAGCAGATGGGGGCGGGCCGAGACAAAGAAAGGGATGAGGGGAGGGTTAAAGAGAAGTAGAGGTGACAGTGACAAAGTAGTGTGATAGGATTCAAACACATCAGACCGTAGAAGAGAGCAGCCGGACAAATCCACTCAGGGAAAGACAGCAGTGTCCTAAAACTCTGAAGTAAGAGAAACCTCTTAAGAGCTCAAGAGGCTGCGTTAGTATTTCAGACCGCACTGTCCTCCAGCAGTCAGAAGTGTGCGCGTGTCAGATGATGGCACCGCAGGTCGTCAGCTCACCCTTCCTGAAGCCATTCTTCCTGAAGACGCCGATAAGCGTCGCCAGTCCTCGACGGCAGCGACGACACACGTTACCTGCTAGCGAGTTCCGTAATCTCACCCCACAGGACGCCATTAGCGTGTTTGAGATTGAGAGAGAAGGTAAGATGTTTCTCACACATGGTGGGGTTATACTGGGGTACCACAAATAGATTTACCAAGATGTTTTTAGATAAACACTGTTTTAGTCTTAAGTATGCGAGCAGATGCTGAATGTAATTTAAGTAGCTCTTACACACTTGATCCTTCACTGAAGGCATTTGTCTAGGAAATCCTGTGGGCAACAAGTTGATGCTGGCACCATCTATTTGCATAATTACTCATTTAACTATCTACTTTATTTTTATTTTATTTTCTGTAATGTTTTAGCAATATGTACTAAAGTACACCACCTTCAAAAGTTTGGGGTCAGAATTTTATTTTATTTATTTATTTATTTATTTTGTTAGATAGAAAATAATACTTTTATTCAGCAAGGATGCATTAAATCCAGTAAAGACATTTATAATATTACAGAGGATATCTATTTTAAATAAATGTTGTAATTTTGAAATGTAAAATTGCATCAATTTTCACAAAAATATTAGGCAGCACAACTATTTTTCATGTTGATAATAATAGTAAATATTTAATAATAAATGATCTGAAAATCAGCATATTAGAATGATTTCTGAAGGATCATGTGACGCTGAAGATGAGTAATGATGGTGAAAATTCACAGGAATAAATTACATTTTAAAATATATTAAAGTAGAAACTGTAATTTCAAATTGTTTCATAATTTTACTGTTTTTACTCTATTTTGATGAAGTAAATACAGTCTTGGTGAGCATTTATTAAAAAAAAAACATAAAAAATGTACAGACCCAACTTTGAACCTTAGTTTAAAAAAAAGTTTACAATTATTAATTTTACAATTGGTGCTGAAGAGTGGAGACTTTACACCAAAGACTGAAGTAATGATGCCAAAAAATTCATAGGAATAAATTAGGCTACATTTTAAAATATATAGTAAAGTAGAAACCGTAAATTCAAATTGTAATAATTTTTCATAATTTTACTGTATTTTGAATAAAAAAATACAGCCTTAGTGAGCATTTATTAAAAAAAACCCCACACATTTTTAAAAATTAGAGACCCCATTTTGAACCTTAGTTTATATCATAGTCTGAAATTTTTTTTTCCAACTGTTAATTTTACAGTTGGTCCTGAAGACTGGAGTAATGATGCCAAAACAATGAAGAAGACATGGATAGTATTACAAAAGATTTCAATTTTAAATAAATGTTCTAATTTAGAATTTTCTGTTCATCAAAGTAGTCTGAAAAATGTTTTTAACAAGATAGGTACTAACGTATGCCACGTTTTTGGGGTCAGTATTTTATTTTATTCTATTTTATTTTGAAAAAAAGTAATAAACTACATTTTAAAATATATATTAAAAGTAGAAACCGTAAATTCACATTGTAATAATATTTCATAATTTTACTGCTTTTACTCTATTTTGATTAAATAATTACAGCCTTGGTGAGCATGTACTTCAAAAAACATAATCTTAATAAACTATTAAGACTGGAATAATGATGCTGAAATTTCAGCTTTGCCATCACAGAAATGAAAAAAGTAAAATATATCCCAATAGAAAACACTTATTTTAAATTGTAATAAAGTTTCGCTTTTTTTTTTTTTTTTTTAATTAAAAAAAAAAGATGATTCTATCCCCAGACATTTGATTGAAAGTTATATTATTTTGGTTAAGGGTAGTTAATAATTCACACCTGTTAAAAGACAAAAACACCCCATAAACCCTTTAAGAACTTCCCAAGTTCTAGAAAACTAGAAGACTCTAGTCAACATGCTGATCTGATTGTGATAAATCTGATAATCCGCCTGATAATAATCTGTTGTTTGCATTGGTGTAACAGAGGGTTGACTCACCCCTGTATTTTTTTCCTTTTGCAGCGTTTATCTCCGTTTCTGGAGAATGTCCACTCACCCTTGATGAGGTGCTTAGTTTCCTTGGCCAGTGTCCTGAGCTCTCGATGGGATGGTTTGAAGAGGGCCAGCTGGTAGCCTTCATCATTGGATCTGGCTGGGACAAAGAGAAACTAGAACAGGTGACATACATAGTTCTTTAATGTAACCCGTTATCATGTAGATCAAGAACTTAACTGTAAGTTCAGATTCTGACCTTCTTTTGACCATCTGATCCAGGAGGCCATGACCACACACGTCCCAGACTCTCCCACGGTACACATCCACGTGTTGTCTGTGCACCGCCACTGTCGACAGCAGGGCAAAGGCTCTATCTTGCTTTGGCGCTATCTCCAGTACCTGCGCTGTCTCCCCGGTCTACGTCGGGCCCTGCTGGTCTGCGAGGAGTTCCTGGTGCCCTTCTACCAGAAAGCTGGCTTTAAGGAGAAGGGTGCCTCGGCCATCAGTGTGGGGGCGTTGGCCTTCACAGAGATGGAGTATCCGCTTGGAGGCCTGGCTTATGCACGACGAAACAGCGGATGTTAGTTTCTTTAGCTCGTTCAGTCTGGATTCGGGACACCATGCGTAGATTCTGGATGGCTCTTGGCAATCACAGGCTCAAAGCCCAGTTACCACCTGAGCAAGGAACCAGAGACTTACCTATGCACTCATTTAAAGAGATCGGAGCCTTTACATTTGGGTATATAAAGGCTACAGATATTGGTTGTGTACTGCTGAAGATACACAGCACACTTTACTGGTCAGAAAACACTGGTTGTTTTTAACAGTTAATAAAGAAATTCTTTATTTTTTATTTGGAAAAAATAATCACCATATTCAAAAAAACAATTAGTTTAATCAATAAAAAAATGATATTCTTTAATTTAATAACATTTAACATTAACATTCTCCTGGTAAAAAAACTGGCTGTTTTATTTATTTTTAATAACTTTCCAACTCTTTGGATTGCAAGTGGACAATGAAATGTTGAATATATTGTAGAAACAAATCTTCCTTATATATTACTGCATTTGTGACAATGTATTTTGGAAATGCAAAATAAATATACAGTGTATGAACTGATGTAAACTTAATTAGAATGTCATTAAACGTTCTCTGTGGCATTAGTCATACTATCATGTGTATCTAATCAAAAATAAAAAAAAATAACAAAGCTAGATTTTTGTCATTTGTATTGTCTATGCACAGTGGTGAAAAAGCATTTCAGTAACACTTTACAATAAAGACCCATTAGTTAATGTTAGTTAATGAATTAACTAACACAGATAAATACGCTTGTTACAGTATTTATTAATCTTTAGTAATTGTTCATTGTTAGTTTAATGTTAGCTCAAATCCATTATACTGTCAGATAGAGCTTTGGACTTTAATCATGTATTAGTAAATGTTGAAATTAAGATTAATGCTTTAGAAGCATTTCTCATTGTTACTGTAGTTCATGTAAACTAATGTTAACAAATGTAACCTTATTGTAAAGTGTTACCAGCATTTCTTTGGGTTTATAGGTACATGTTGTTATCCTTGGAACCATTTTAATGTTTAGTATTGAAGTCTGTTTCCACCTCAGAGTTAAAAAAAAGTGAGAAAATGTAAAATAATAAAGTTGCACCGTGAGATTTAAAGACAAAATTGTAATATATGAAGTCGCTATTATGATAAAGTCACCTTGCTATTTATAACATTTCACTTGCATGATATTAAGTCACTGTGAGATATGAAGTTAGAATTGAAAAATATTCACATTGTGATATAGTCATATTGTGAGATCTTAAGTCACATTGCGAGATACGAAGTTGCAAATTACAAGAAACAAGGTTACAATTGTGAGATAGTAAGTGGCACTTTCATAATTGTAACATTGCTATTATGAGAAATAAAGTCACATTGCAGTATACTCATATTGTGAGATGTAATTTTGCAGTTACGAAAAATAGTCACATCATAAAATAAAGTCTCAATTATGGAAAATGAAGTCAATTATGAGATATTAAGTCATATAATTAAGTGACCTTGCTATATATAAAGTCACACTTGCACGATATTGTCACTGAGATATGAAGTTACAATTATGAGAAATAAAGTCACTGTGGGATATGAACTTTAAATTACAAGAGATAAAGTCACATTGCGATATACTCATGTTGCGAGATGTAACAACGCAAAATAATCACATTGAGAGATAAAGTCTTAATTATGGGAAATAAAATTATTTGTGAGATATTAAGTAATAATTAAAATGAAGTAACCTTGCTATATATACAGTCACACTTGCATGATAGTCACTGTGAGATATGAAGTTACAATTATTAGAAATAAAGTCACGGTGATAGTCAGACTGAGATCTTAAGTCACACTGCTAGATATGAAGTTGCAAATTACAAGAAACAAGCTTACAATTATGTGATATTAGCTCACGCCGTAAGAAATAAAGTTGCAATTATGAGAAATTAAATCACATCGTGATATACTCATATTACGAGACGTAACGTCGCAATTAGGCAAAACAGTCAACATAAGGTTTCAGTTATGGGAAGTAAAGTACCAATTGTGAGATATTAAGTCGCAGTTATGATTAAGTCACCTTGCTTTATAAAAAAGTCACACTTGCATAATATTAAGTCACTAAGGGATGTGAACTGACAATTATAAGAAATAAAGTCACATTGCGATATATTCATATTGTAATTGTGTAACGACACAATTACAGAAATTTGTCACATTGTGAGACAAAGTCGCAAATATGGAAAATTAAAGCCAATTGTGAGATATTAAGTCACAATTATAACAAAGTCACCTTACTATATGTAAAGTCACACTTGTATGATATTGTCACTGTGAAATATTAAATAACAATTATTAGAAATAAAGTCACATCACGATATATAGTCAGATTGTGAGATCTTAAGTCACAATGCGAGATATGAAGTTGCAAATTACAAGAACAAGGTTACAATTGCAAGATATTGAGTCACACTGTAACAAATAAAGTTGCAATTATGAGAAATAAAGTCACGTCGGGATATACTCATATTGCAAGATGTAATGACGCAATTACGGAAAACAGTCACATTGTGAGATAATGTCTCAATTATGGGAAATAAAGTTAAATTTGTATTTAATAAATCGCAATTATGAAATCACCTTGCTATATATAAAGTCAAAATTGCATGATATTGTCACTGTGAAATATTGTTACAATTATTAGAAATAAAGTCATGCTGCGATATATAGTCAGATTGTGAGATCTTAAGTCACATTGTGAGATATGAAGTTGCAAATAGCAAGAAACAAGGTTACAATTGCAAGATATTGAGTCACACTGTAACAAATAAAGTTGCAATTATGAGAAATAAAGTCACGTCGGGATATACTCATATTGCAAGATGTAACGATGCCATTACAAAAAATAGTCACGTGAGATAAAGTCTCAATTATGGGAAATAAACTAGATTTGTATTTAATAAATCGCAATTATGATGAAATCACCTTGCTATATTTAAAGTCACACTTGCATGATATTGTCACTGTGAAATATTGTTACAGTTATTAGAAATAAAGCCATGTTGTGATATATAGTCAGACTGAGATTTTAAGTCACACTGTGAGATATTAAGTCACACTGTAACGAATAAAGTAGCAATTATGAGAAATAAAGTCACGTCAGGATATACTCATATTGTGAGATGTAACGACAATTCGAAAAATAATCACATAGTGAGATAAAGTCTTAATTATGGAAAATAAAGTCAGTTGTGAGATATTAAGTCACTGTGATAAGTTGCAATTACGAGAAATAAAAATATAGCGAGATCTAATGTTGCAATTACGATAAACAGTGTCACAACTGCGAGATGTAACATCTCACGAGAAAGTTACCTTTTAATTTTTTTTACTCTGAGGTGGAAATGGGCTTCTATAGTTTAGTGCTAGTTTAGCCTCTAGTAGACAAGAAAAACAGACAAACTTCAGAGGTGCAGGTTGTTTTTAGCTGTATTCTGTAACAAGTGAGTAAAATGGGTAGCTAAAACACTACCCTTTCATAATCAACCATTACTCCATTAGAAGTAACACACAAATAAAAGAATATCATTTGAGTGCTCAACGTGTAACGAAAATATGGCAGTAGTAGGTACATTTATCAAGGCACCAAAGGTACAGAGTTTTTTTCGTCCCTGGATTCTGAGGTCGACTAAACAAAGACAAACCTACCCCTGACATGCTAAAACATATAAAGTACAACAATCAAATTGGAGAAGACGTGTTCTCCGTTTGGTGTACCAGTGCTTTTATTATGACACTGCCTTCTGAGACTGTAGTGTAGAGAAAGTTTTCGGGCAAGGGTGACCCTGTTTTCGTATGATTATCAGACACCCTTATTAATAGACTACATAAAACTTTAGGGTACGTTAAAAAGCGTTCTTCATTCTCAAGAGTCCTAAAATCATGGTCAAAGTGGAGATCCAACTTACACTTGAGTAAAAAAAAAACAACAACACAAGCATACTGTCCAAGTTCACAGAAAGGGCTTCATTTGGGGCGAGACGAAGTGCAACTGGATGAACACTGACGGCGGGGGGCCGACAGATGCGGATCAACGACCAATCGAATCCCTCTGTCCCCGAAGCCCCGCCTCTCCCTCAATGGAGGTGCGCATTGAGGTCGTACTTCTCACAGAACTTGTCGGTGAAAGGAATGCAGGTGAGCAGCTCGCACCACTCACACTTGATGGGATACACGTAGAAGAGCACCACGAGTCCCGCGAACAGGCCCACGAACACCACTAGGAAGATGATGATCTGGCAGCGCTTACGGTACATGTCCAGGCGGCCGAAGCTGATGTAGGGCAGGAAGGCGAAGGACAGGAAGAAGCCCGAGATGAATCCGCAGATGTGGGCGAAATTATCGATCCAGGGCAGCAGGCCAAAGGCGAACAGAAAGAGCACCACGCACAGTAGCTTAGTGAAGGCCCGCCACGGCTGAGCCAGAATCTGCCAGCTTTGAATCAGCTCCACAAACAGACAGGCCAGAATGCCGAACTGAGAGCCAGCTGGACCCACCTACAGAGATATGGAGACAGCAAAAGATGGACAAGCTCAGAGCCAGAGATACATGAGTAAAACACCCCTTTTTCACCAACATTATCTGTAAATTTTTGTTCTGGAAGTGAACTTCTCCTTTAAGAAAACCAAGGTATGTCGAAAAACTCTCATCTCATTTTCTCCTCCAACTTCAAAATCATCCTACATCGCTGCAGAAGTACCCGACCCAGTGTTTACAAAATGAACGTGCAAAGAACGCTCTTTACAAAAAGCTAAAACAGCGATGTAGGATGATTTTGAAGTTGGACAAGAAAATGAGATCGTTTTTCGTCATACCCTAACTGTCATAAACCATAGTTCACGGAGAGCTAGACAAGAAGAGCGTTTGAGGTTAAAAAGTAGTGTGACGCAAATTCCATCATCAGAACAGTACATGCATACTGTAAGTGCACCATATTTGGTTGCACACTTGGTTTTGCACTAATCAGTTGCTCCACAAGGGGGCAACACTGGCTGGCGCACTTGTTTCACAGTAGAAAACGAAACTAAAGAGACAGAACAACAACAAAATAGTGGAGACTGCAACAACAACAGACGGCCGGTTTGAGAAGCGCTTATGGGAGAGTGTAAAAAAAAAAACTGGTGCTTTAGACCATTATTTAATTATTTAATTTAGGTGTTTTTGCTTTGCTGATAAGACAGTGGAGATCTGACAGGAAGCGAGTGAAAGAGGGGAACGGGATCAGGAAAGGTCCACGAGGTGGGATTCGAACTCGGGACACTCAAAGCGCAACCACACCGTATGTCGACGGGCTGCCTACGAGCAGTGTTGCCAAGTCTGCGGTTTTCCAGAAAGAATTGGGCTACTTTAACACTGTTGTCGCGGGTTATTCTCATGTCCACGGGTTTAAAGCGCCTCCAATAACGTGATACTTAGCCCCTGAAATACGTATTTTACTGGAGGAACCAAAAAATGTGTATTGGGCTAGTTTTCAGTAGCAATTGGGTGGGTTTTGATGTGAAAACCTGGCTACATAATTTACTGAATAACGTGTGAAATTGTGAAGTAGAAAAGCTGAAATAACATTTTCTTGTAAAACATCAATAATCTTTGTTTCATTTGCAACTTTTTTTTAACAGTGCATAAATTAATATGTGGGTAAGTGACAAAGAATGATATCCATGATAAAGAAAAAGAAAAATCATTTTAAAAAATCCATGACATTTCATTGTATTAAAATTTAGCCATAATGAATTTTAATTCAGAAATGAAAAAAAAAACATACTCATCATTGACAAAGTGTATTCGAATTATTATATGTATAAATAGCATTTTTATATTTTAAAATAGTATTTTTTAATAAATTACTAGAGCCAGCCAAAGATGAGTGGTACTTCACTGATCCATATAATGAATAACGTTTATAAAAATCAATCTGATCACAGGATATACATAAATACAACTTTAAACAGATGAAAAATAAGCTTTTTGAGTTTAGATAATGATATATGGACAAACTCAGTGGTTGGGTTAAATGTTTAATCCAACCTTCTGGGTAGTTTTATTTCAACTTAACTATTGTTTTAAAATGACTATATGGCTGGCTTAAAATAAACCCATCATAGGTTGTAATTAAAAATCAACCAGAGGCATCAGCAATAATCAAAAGGTGAAAAATGACTAATAAGCCATTTTAAAAATGTTCATTACATAATTATTTTAAGCAAGAAATACAGTAATTTTTAAGCAATGGATGGTCAAGCGGGCTCACCTCAGCTCTGTAGGGTAGGAAGATGGCACTAGCCAGGTTTCCTGTGATGCCACTCAGGATATAGATGATAGATATCCGTAGCCACCCGGCCAACTTTTCCAGGTCTCGAAGAATTGTCATCTGAAAACATACCGACACCAGGCAATGCAGAATCCTGTTTTTAACAGATGGGAACAGAGAAAACGTTTCAAGCATGTTGTTTATAAGCTGCTGTGACATCTTTATGGATTTGAATGCATATTTTTCATTCCCAACACACCACAACATTCTGACATGGCTACAGTGGTCCTAAACATTCCCTTCATACAAGATGTAATTCCTACGACTTTAAATTACATCCAAGCAAACCACCGCCTGTGGCATAATTACACTTCTGTTAGTTATGTCATAAAATGTGGCAAAGGCATGTCACAACAAATGCTGTTATTATGAAGTATAATGTGGTAATGTGCAATGGCCACCAAACACGAACAAATATACAACAGTAACCACAACAATCCAACTTCGGCAGGTTCAAGGACGTTTGAGAGTGTGATGATCAAGGTGTGTGACGGAGGCACGTGCACAAGCGTTAATCTACTGATCCTTCTTAAGAAAGGCAAAGAGCCAAAGTGCAGCTCAGTGGAGCACTCTGTTTGATTACTACTACAGATCACGCCATACTAAATAGCAGCATCTTCTCCAAGTGTCAGCTGTTTCTTAAAGCAGATAATCTGATCGTATGCTGCATCTGAGATAAACAGTGCAGCATGGGATATGGCGCTTACGGGTAAAACATTCCGGCATGTGTGCATAATTAAAACCCCAGAGGAATTTTTATAGCTTATGGGTTGTTCTTTCATAGCTCAGAAGATTTCTTTGTTTCATTTCAGTAATAAAAACAGAAACCCATGAGACAGCTGTTGACACAGCAAGAGTGGGAGTAGAGCTGTAAAATAAATATTGATTGCACAGCTCGAATAATTTGGTCTGGGACGATTTTGATGAGAAACCGAGTCAATATATTTGAGTTGTCATTGCAGACATTAGTATTTTGGCAGTCTGTGCACAGTTTGAGATAGAGATTATTAAATCTCTTCTGAAACCATAAAGGAGACACATGCATTATTAACTACCAATATCTGTACTGTTGCATGGGTGTGAAATATGTGACCCTGGACCACAAACCAGTCATAAGTAGCATAAGTATATTTGTAGCTATAGCCAAAAATACATTGTACGGGTCAAAATTATGCCAAAAATCATTAGGATATTAAGTAAAGATCATGTTCAATGAAGATATTTAGTAAATTTCCTACCGTAAATATATCAAAACTTAATTTTTGATTAGTAATACGCATTGCTAGGAACTTAAATTGGACAACGTATTGGCGATATTTGGATATTTATATTTTTTTGCACCTTCAGATTCCAAATAGTTTTAAATAGTTGTATCTCAGCCAAATATTGTCCTATCCTAACAAACCATACATCAGTGGAAAGCTTTTATATTTTATTAATTTATTCAGCTTATGTACTTCAAAAACTGACCTTTAAAACTGGTTTTGTGGTCCAGGGTCACATATGTATTGTTGTATATGCATTAAAATGAAGCAATGGTCCTGGTATGAATGTCTACACTGTTTAGCTATTTTGCTTCACCTGAGTTATGACTAAATGGTGTGGGTTTGTCAGTGTTTGCCTTTCATTTAGCTGCTGGTGTGTATAAACCTGCTATAGGTGATGTTTTGCTTGTTGTCTTGTTCTTGGCCAGAAAAGACCTTTCGTTTGAATAGTTTGATGCTTTTGGTGGGACAAATCTGTGACCATGTTTTTGATATTTGGCTTTTTCATTTTCATTTCGTCTGCAGTGTTTCACTGTCTTGGTCCGGGGTAAACAAACATTTTGTCTGCAATGTTCTAGGTATGAATGATATGTATTTTATTTGCAACCGACATTTTGTTTGCAAATTTTCCTTAAATTTAAAATGACCTGTCATATGTCATTCAAGTTGTTCTTGCTCTCATTTCGTTTGCGTAGTTTTGCTTTTTTCTGTGATAATTTGCTTTTTTGTTTCATTTCATGTCTTTTGTCTGCAATGTTTTACTTTGTTTTGCTCTAGGAGTGAATTTTGTCAATTTTTGTTGTACTGAGCAGATCATTCAGTTGTATAGTTTAAGATTTTGGTTTATGTTTTTTGTTTATTTTGTTTGTTTCTCTGGTAGTGTGAATAGACTTTTTGAATGAACCTTTTGTTTGCACAGTTTCACATTTTTGCTTCGTTTTTTTTGTGTGACCACATTGCCTGATATTTTGCTTTTTTGTTTTAATTTCATCTTTGTTTGCAAAGGAGTGAATGTTGTGAATTTCTGTTTAACTCAGTGTAAATAGGTGTTTTGTTTGCCATTTTCCATTTGTTTATTTTGCATTTTTCATTATGCTGTTGGTGCAAATAGACCTGTCAAATGCTATTCATGCACGGACCTTTCGTTTGCATAGTTTAAGTTTTTTGTTTGGCTGTTGGTTTGACCTGTCCATGACCACACTGTGATATTTAACTTTTCGTTTCACTTTCGTTTTTGTTTTGCTGTTGGTTTGAGTGGACCTGTCAGATGCTTTTCATGCTGTTATTGGTCTGAATGGACCTTTTGTTTGCATGGTATCACTTTTTTTGTTCGCTTTTCATGTGACCACATTGTCTGTGAAATTTAGCTTTTTTGCTTCAATTTCATCTTCGTTTATAGTTACAAAATTTTAAATTTTGCTGTTGGTGCAAATAGACCTGACAAAAGCTTTTCATGCTGTTATTGGTCTAAACAGGTCTTTCGTTTGCATAGCTTTACTTTTTTTTGTCACTGTCGGTTTGACCAATCCATGACCACACTTTGATTTTTGTTTTTTGTTTCACTTTTGTGGATTGTTTGCAATGTTTAGCTTTGCCCAATGTGTAAATGAATGCTGTGGATTTGTGAATGTTTTTTTCTCTGGTGGTGTGAATAGACATGTCATATGCTTTTGTATTGGTTTGGATCTTAATTAACTTTTCCTTTTAGTTTCACTTGTTTGTTGGACCACACTGCCTGTGCTATTTTGCCTTCTCATCTCAATTTCGTCTTGTCTGCCAAGTTTGCTCTAGGTGTGACAGACCATGCGTCTGTACTGAGTTTTACCTTCTCGTCTTTTGTTTTTGATGTGAACAGTGCTTAAGGATTCCCACACACTGCAATCACTCACCCAGCATGCAGAAACAGTGAGAGCCAGAGGCGGTAGAACTGATCTGGGACCTCAGGGTTCAGGAAAGGAAGGAGGCCACAAACATCATCCATACAGTGCACCTGACAAAGACAGAGTATTGTGTTTCTTTAGATTTCAAAACATCTCAAATAGAAACATCCTGAAATGTTGCCAATAACAAATTTAATTGCATTTTCAAGCTTAAGACATTAGACAGTATTTAACACACTTTTAGCACTAAGTCTTAAGGTAAAACCCTGAAGCTGGCACACGCTTTAGACCCAGGTAATCACGGTGTGCCCTTTCAGCCGACAACGGATTTTGCCAATGCAGAGGAGATTAGCATGGCAACCTTCATGGTGATTACAGAGCACTAAGCAGAAGGTAGATTTACCTTCCGCTCTTATTCACGCCACCTCATTAGTCTAGTGGGTGAGTACTGACAAGAGGTGAAACATTTAGGGCTTTACACTCGCTCGCGACCTGAACTGATCTTAAAGGGTTATACTGGCATTCAATATTTTTCTTTTGGACAGGTTTTGACAGTTAAGACATTTATAATGTTACAAAACTTTGAACTTTCTTATCAAAGGATACTGAACATGAACAATCATATGACACTGAAGACTGGAGGGTCATTCCAGCTGGAATCATCAAATGGTCCCCACCTGACCCCCTCAGATTTGTCATGTGATGGGTAATATGCCCAATAGATCATATACAAAATTTCAGATCTCTACT
>JAHKKF010522956.1:0-13837 GCA_019740295.1 Labeo calbasu
AACTGAAGAAAGTAAGACATGAATTTCTTGGACGGCAAGGAGGTGAGTAAATTATTGGGAAATTTTTATTTGTCACACCAACAGAGGCCGCTCCAATGATAGTTGATCGACATGAGCGTCTTACCTCAGACCCGCCTTAAATCAGCAGTAACAGTCCGACCTCCATTGTTTCGATGTTGGAGCAGGGATGTAAGTTAGACAAGAATATCTCCGATTGAGCGATTGAGGTGTTGTGTTGCTGAATGTAATAATGAACCTAGTGGTCGTCATTTACTCCAGACATCTGAGCCGCTGAAGATGCAGCGGATTACATTTGTTTGTAAATGGAATGCGCCTCTTGATCTACATATATCCGTCTATGTTTGTGCGAATCATTCATGATCCAGCTTCACTTACAGCAGAAGTGAGTAAAAGGTTTTTTTTATGAATCTTTGCGATCGCCTTTCCTAATAATGTGCTAGTTAGCAAGTTTAGTGGATAAACGCGCAAAATGCGGCTAAAGTATACAGGCCCGTCTCTCCACAGAGAGATGAGAGGGGCGGGGCGAGCAGAGCTCATTAACATTTAACGCAACCTTGACCAGAACAAGATGATTTTTGCAGAGCTGATTTTGGCAAGGTAAAAAGGGTGTTAGTTTACACTACCATTGAGAATTGAGAATTTTTAACCAAAGTATATTATAGACTTTTCATTAAGACCCTAAAGAATCATATCGACTTGTGGAAAATGGGCATCCAATGACCACTTTAAAACCAATTTTAGGAGAACTGTCCCTTTGAATTGACTTTTCAGAAACAACAAATCATAAACCAGGATAAATCTCCCAGTGTTTTTGTTAATAATGTTTGATTAGAATTCCGTGAATGGCTGCAATAAAGCATACCAAATGGCAACTGATTTTTTTTTCTTGTCTGAAAGATTTCTCCCGTTTTACCCTCATGGGATCAATGATGATGAATTATGCTGTTGTTCCAAAATTTACACTTCTGTAATGACTCATAATGATCACAATGTTGGCATAAAGCATATTGCTGGAAGTTAGCTTTTGGCTTATAGGCAGCTCAAGTGAGCCTTTGAATGCAGCGAGAATCTCACATCGGTCGAGTCATTATCATTTGGGTCTTGCCGCAGGGGTGTGGAGGAGATTTGCAGTATCTACCCCAGGAGGATAGCCGTAAAATCCTATTAAGCCGCCTATATTTCCTGAGACAAAACACTTTCCTAACTCAATGCTTTGCTGTGTTTAGGCTCAGATCCTCCTTGTATTCACTGGGATGGCTAAAAGCCCATACAGATGTGCCACCCAGTGTTACTCATTGTGAATTCGAGCTGCTTGTGTGCTGAGAATCGGTTAAAGGGAAAAGAAAAGGGCGGGAGATTTTGAGGCACTTCCTTCGTTTTGTGCTTTGAAGTATCATTTTAATGACCTGTATTTGTTTCACCTCAGTGTTACAAACACCTCAGATGGCATTATATGGAATGGTGTATGAAATTGCCTGTTGACCTCAGAAAAAGAAAGCCCAATTACATGGAAGAAAGTCCTAAGTTTGGCTTAAATACAGTGTGACTGCAATATTTACCCAAACACACTGTAATAATTGAAATAATTAGTCAAAGTGTATGAAAGTGTATTTGAAATGTAAATGAATCATATTGTAGCCTCCTTCCCATTCTAGCCCCAATCTCAGACTCCTCTGCTTTATCTTGGGTACATACTTTTGTGTTTTTATCAGTTTTGAAGGCAAATCCTGTAGTTGTGTGGATTAGGAGCTGAAAACCAGAAAGACTGTAATTATAATTGTAAGGGAGTTGAAAGAGCCTTAAATTTCCTCTCTCTTCAGAGGCTCTCAGCAAGTTTCAAACACGATCTGATACTTGCTACAATAGAAACTGCTTTATCTGACACTCAGCTCTAAGAAAACACAGAAGAACAAGTTCTGATTTGAAAACGTATGTGATTGTACCTGACATGCTTCATCTTTAGATGGAAGACGGGAGTTCCTTAAGGAACCGAGAGTTCAATCCGTCTGCTTAAGAAGGCCCTTTGATCTGCTGGTAAATTAGTAATAATTAAGTCACTTAGCTCCTTTAGACCTGGACTTTAAATCTTTGATGAGTTTTGTAATCTTGATCTGGAATTCAGTCACTTTAAAAAGCTCTAAATGCTTTTCCAATATAGATAAGGACTCAGACCAGATCTCTGCTTTTTTCGTTTGGAGTACATTTTTAACAAAAGGATGACAGAACAAAAGATGTCTTGAAGATAATGCTGTTTGATAAATATTTCCTTAAAATGTATCCTGTTTTCAGCTGTCGTTTTATGCCTTATGACAGATTCCCCATTGAGTTTCCTCAAAATAAGCAAACGGGGTGATTTTTATTATTTTTTTCTGTGTGTTTTTTGCTAGAATATATATTATATATCTAATATTTGTTTTTCTTCACAAATATATTTATATCCTTTCAAATTTGTTGTTATGATTTAAAAAAATTGTTTTAAAAAAAGGCTTTTATGCTCATCAAGGCTGCATGTATTTGATTTAAAATGCAGTAAAAATAGTACAATTAAATGTTGTCTGATTGAGTGTATTTTAAAATGTCAGTTGTTTCTGTGTCACATGATCTTTCAAAAATAATTCAAATATGTGACCCTGAACCACAAAACCAGTCGTAAGTAGCATGATTGAAGATGTCTCACAGGTTTGGAACAACATGGCGGTGAGTAATCAATGACAGAATTTTCATTTTTTTTGCGAACTGTCCCTTTAAATAAACAAATATGCGAATATAAATGACTTGATGCAGCAGTTTAGCGACTCCGTCTCATGGAATATGGTTGTGGATATTTACTGGCATTACTATAAGCCACAGCAGCATAGCTTATCCTACATTTTTTCTCCCTCAATGTCATTAACAGTGTAAGCAGGGATTAAATAAGGCATACTGGTGTAGTTTCTAGACTTGCATTGCTGAGAAAAAAATGTATTGACTGAACAAAATGGGACCTGCAGGGAAGGATTCACTCCTGCCGTGGGTCAAGCTAGATATTAGAAAGTGAGAGTCTCTGAGGTGGAAATGCTTCATGTTTAAATTCCCAACTCTTGCAGATTTTGGAGCACATTTATTATAATTTACAATTGAAAGCAATCTGCCTTCTTTTTATGATTAATAAGCCTTTGGTGTCAGGTGCGCTAGTTGGGACCATCATTCGTCATTGATATAATTCTCCTTGATGCTGGAGGAGGCGTAGATGGTGCTGCAGTGATCTGATAGACATCAGGAGGCATCTTGTGTATGCAGAGGGTGAACGGCAAGGTCAGAGGTACAGCGGTGGGAGGAGATGTGGATAATCAAAGCCAGCAGTGTGGCGTCTCTGTGTGTCAGGTGCAAATGAAGTGGAGAGCAGCTCAGTGAAAATCTCTTTTAAAGATTGCTTAGTTTATTTCAGCAGGACGTCAGGGTTGGGTAGTGTGTTCAGCCAATACAGTTTTAGGAAATGCTTTGAAATGTATACATTTTCAGCCACAGACCTCTATAATATCTAATCGATCTAATTCTCTTGCAGTCCAAATGTGTAAAATGACAAGGTCAATGCAATTGATTGAGATGATTGCGGTGGGCTTTTGTGTCAAGTCATCCTGAGAAAATGAGTACCGAAGTAAACCTCAGCCTATTGATAAATGTCAAATGTAAGACCACAGAAAAACGTGGAGAAATTAATGTAATCAACTTCTGAATCTCTCTACGGAATGAGACATGATGGTGTTTTTGTGGCCTCTGTCTTGTGATGCAATAAGCCCTCGGAGATAATGTGATCCTCAAACAAAGGGAGAGGAAGAGAGCGAGCGGCTGTGAACGAAGGCAGCGGGCTCACTATCTCACAAGCAGATTAGCACGCTGTCATCGATCACAGTGTGACTTCATACATTATCTCAGCCTGCATCGCTGATCCCACTCACAAACTTCACTGGATATGATGCGTGTTACCAGGGCGAGGCCTTGACAGGCCCATAGACACCTCAGCGCTATGAGACTGTCTTTATGTAGAGGATTATGACATTCAGTGGAAAAGAGAAAAATCTTGTCAAATAAGTAAACTAAGAATGTTTCCCAAATGCCATTTTATCGGAGTAAATTCAAAAAGCTGCATTTTGAAAGTCCCTTAAGCTCACCAAGGCTGCATTTCTAAAATAATTCAGCAAAACAGTAATATCTAAAATAGTAAGACAGTAATGCTTAAAATAACTGCAAATTCAGCTGCCATTACTCCTGTCTTCTGTCACATCATCTTTCAGAAATCATTCCAATATGCTGATTTAGTGGCGAAGTTACATAGTTTCTTATCATCAGTGTTGAAAACGATTGTGCTGCTTAATATATTTGTGGAATTTTTGATCTTTGAGAAGAATGTGATATTTTAGTGATATCCGAACTGCAACCATTTCATCGTTTGTGTCACTCCGCTTCCAAATCCACTGTAATTTCATAAATAATACCTGTTTTTGTGTCATGGAATGTAGTTTTAAGAGTTTTTTAGACAAGAATGTGCTTGTTTAGACTTCAAATATGCGATTTGTTAATAAAGATAACATCTATTTGAAAATTTGCTTTGACGTTTTTGGAGATGTGAGCTCCAGGGAGTCAGCAGCTATTCAGTGCTCATGAACCCGATGAGAGCAGCCTTACCTCAGCCGGATCTTCTGGAATTTGCCGTTGGCTCTAGTGGTTAAACACAAGATATAATTCCTCTTGGGTAAATATCATGGACAGCCTTTGGCCTCATTAATCTATTATTTGTTTCAGAGCAAATAGTAATAGAGCAAAAATGGCTGAGGACAAAAAAATCTTATCACGTTATATTTTATGTAAATTTAATGTTGTATATCAGAGCGCTGCCTTTGTACTTTTAACTGAATTGCCTAGCAACTCTTATGATGGCTGTTGTTGTTTACTAAATATTATTTAATAATTAATATTTTATATAAATAATAGTACTTCTTAATAATAGTATTTAGTATTGAGAAACGGTGTTTGTTCGTGATGGTGATTAGTTTCATTTTTCCGCTATTAGATGGAGAGACTGTTTTTTATAAGTGGGTCAGCAGTAAAGACTGTTGAGAGATATTGAAAGAGACTCAAACGGTTGTAAACAAGAATGTTATTTTTACTTAACAACACATTCTAAGACACAGCCAACAAATGCACTGAGCGGCGCTGTCATTGGAAACAGTTGAAAGGATAGTACGACAAAGATTCTACAGTGGAGCTTCAAACTAATGTTTTATTATTGAATATATGATTGAGCTGAAGACTAAATGCTGTATCAGATGCAGGTAATAACACTTGCTCAGTCCATCTCAGTCCAAATATTGTACTCTACGTAATACAGCGAGCTTTTAATGCAGTAATACAATAAGCTTTTAATGAAGCAGCTCAACGTTCCTTCGTTACTAGTTCTAAAGTGACGTTGTCTGATTGGTAACGAAGGTTTGGGCTCAGCTGTTAAACTGTCAAACTGAGATTTGAATCCATGGTGGAAGGAAGTTGTTCAAACAAAAGATGTATTTACACACTTGTGCCATTGAACTGTTGTGTAAACACAATATCACACTTGTAGCCATGCATTATGGCTGTATATCGGCACTCTGTGATAACCTACGGCCGATATTGATCATAAAATATATACAATGTTGCCTTCAAGTCACAAAACAGTGTGTTTTTCCTTTCCCTTTCTCTTTTTCTCTCCCGGCTTGGAAAAATTTTCTGTGGAATTCAACACTAAAAATCGAAACACTGAATATTTCATGTCCTTTCAGTTTGCTAAGTAGCGTGTATTAAGCAGGATAATGTACAGTCAGAAAGTCATTAAAATAAAGTAAATAAACTCCCTCATAATGACCGCTCTGTCTGGGTTTACTTACATTGATGACTGTCTGACTGTACATAATATACCCCACTTACCTGCATTGTACCAAAATATTCAGTCATGTTTGATAGATTCTTAAAAAATCATTTAATATTTGTGGTTTGCTAAAAAGTGAAAAAAGTCTTGACATTTAAACAGAATTGTCTGAATACCAGAAGCAAAATGGAGCTAATCAGATTGCATCAGTTGTGTGGGTGAACATTCGGGGCTCTATCCTTTATTTACACCAGCTCTACTCACTGGCAGAGCTTTAGATCTTGAAACCCCAACTGCTACATGCTAAAGTCTGGTAATCTCCTGCACAGACTTGGAGAAAGAGTCATATTTGCATCCGTGAATGGATGATCTGTGGTTTGAAGCAGGCAGCTGCTTGACCTCAAGACTTTGTGACCCTTGTGTGGTGCTTCAGCACAGGAAAACAAGGGAATTTGCATTTAAACTCCTAAGTAAACTTCCAAATGCTAGGATTGTGAAGGTTAGCTTGAGTAAATGAAGACGCTCCATGGGGACGTTTGAGTCTGTCACTGGAAATAATGATGAATATGACGTACTAGAGTGAGCTGAGCCATTACTCACTGTAATGCCTCCATTACCACCTCAGGGACGGCACCCTGGTTGAGAAGGGATAGTATCACCAATATTTATACTTCCGATTTTAACGCACATCCCTTGATGGGCTCTGGGGACAAGGACGTTTAGTCCCTAAGTGATAGTTTAGTGGAAACAGCAAAGTGCAAAGAAGAGAAATATCTAGATTCCAACTCCGTCATGAAGTGGAGGACGGCACAAATGACATTTTCTAAGATCTATCCCCTAACATTAACAGGAAAAAGGTTAAGTAAAGAAACAAATTGTCCTTGGTTATTGGATTTAATGGCATCTCCCCTAAATTTTTAATGACTTGCGTTTTGCTGTGATGTGAAGCCTCAGTGAGTCACATAAGCGCAGAAATGGCAGAGCGACTACATGTTAATTAATTTCGCTTCTTGCAACGGCTTCTTGCCTCTAGACCCACACAGCTGTCTCTGAGCCTTTACAGGGTGTGGGTTAATACGAGACATAATTGCTTCAAGCCAAGGAGGGGGAATCTATTTACAAATCTTAGAGAAGAAATTAAAATCCTTAGAAGGGTGAAGCGGCCGAAGAAGGTGAAGCTCCAGGTCACATCCTTCCAAAGTCTGTTCTGATCTCTGAGCAAACAAACTGAGAGAGGAGAGTCATTGTTCTCTGTTTAGAAATGAAACTCAGCACAACATTTCAGCAAATGCTCAAGCAGACTGCAAGGACATCAGAACTAAAATACGAATGAATAAAAAAGATTAAAGCAGATTGTAGTAGATTTTGAAGGCAGTGGATTTTATTTTATATCTTAATCATACATTTTATTTTACTTGTCAGACCAGTTTGTGACCTCAACAAGCTCCTATTTTATTTAAGATTTGAATCATTTTTAATTTTGATCATTAGATTTTATTTTTCTTGTGAAACTAGTTTGTGACCTCGGCAGTTTCTAAAAAGTTCTCAAGTCTTCTTTTGCTCACCATATTTTCCATTTCATTCAGCAGCATCATAATCATTCTATAGCCTGAGTGCTGTTACTCATTTTTAAAGCGTTTGAAAAGGTTACAAGGGTGAATTATTTCCTGTCTCCCTGACAGGAACTATTAGTAAGTACTTGAGCTGTTCTGGACAGTCAGAGATTATTACGGACCTCACTTTATAGTCTTTAAACACATCAGAGGGAGTATGAGAAGCAATGTTTTTAAGCTGTTTCTTATTTAGTGACGCATCAGATTAAATATACTACAAACTGAAGAAGATGCTGAAAAGATGGTGACTGCATGTTCTGCTGCTTTGCCCAAGCACAGTCTCAGAGCCCACCATCCTGTTCATGCTCGTCTAAACAGTTCGTGTTCATATCATTGTTATTTGTTTGCTTCCAGACTGACTCAGCGTGTCAGGGTTGTTTTCATCAGGAACCTTGAAAATCCAATACGTTGGTTATCAAATCACATCACTCAAGGGCATCTGCCGGTCAGTGTATCTGGTGAATCGATCAGCTTATCAGTTCAGCTACTTTCATTTACTTCAAGCTTAACACATGTGGACTTCCTCAGGCTCCACATTTGATTTTCCAGTCTGACACAAGGTCCTCACCACCTCATATGAGCCTTATCACATGCTTTCTGGTTTCATCTCCTGCTTTCAAATGTCACTGCCTCTTTTTTTTTTTTTTTTTTTAAAGGGCTTGTTTACCATACATTTAGTTTTCCAGAAAGAATTGTTTCATTTTTATATATAATCTCTCTACATATATATATCTAGGAAGATTTCTGGTTCTTCCTAACTTCTTACATTAAGGGTAACAGAGACTACATGCTTCTGTGAACCTTCAATGCAGAAGAAATTTTTCCGAACTCTTCCCAAGATGTGTGGCTTCATGCAATCCTGTGTCTGAGCTCTACAGGCCGTTTTTTTTTCCCTTAGAGCTTTGTTTTTGATATACATTTTCAGCTGTTCGACCTGTGTGCCTTTCCAAATCATACCCATTCAATTGAATTTGCCACAGGTTAACCTGACTCGAATTGTAGTAACATCTACAAGCAATATGAATCCTCCTGAGCTAAACTGTCCCAGATAAGGGTATCAGGGTTGCCAGGTTTTCACAACAAAAATAGCCCAATTGCTATTGAAAACTAGCCCAAAACTAGCCCAATCGTGTTTCGAGGGGGGTGCCCCAGTAAAAATTACGTTCTAGCAGGAAAAAAACATATTTTTTGGTGGGATTCCCCTGGTACAGTTCGAATTCCAGGGGCTAAATATAATGTTATTGGGGTACAACCAGCGGACATGAAAAATGTCCCGTAGCAACAGTCAAAGTAGCCCAATTCTGCAGGAAAACCACAGACTTGGCAACACTGAAGGGTATGAATACTTATGCAATGGAATCATTTAAGTGTTTTATTTTGCAATAAATTTGCAAAGATGTTAAAAACCTGTTCTGTTTTTTAATTTGCTTCGCCATTATGGTGTATGGAGTGTAGATTGATGTGGGGAAAATAAAGTAATTCAAAGCAGTTTGACATAAAGCAGCAACGTGAAAAAAATAAGGGGTGTGAATACTTTCGCAAGGCACTGTATATATATGTCTCTACTGTCACATTTGTTCAAATTAAAGCATCCTCACAGAATAAAAGTTAAAATTTCTTTAAAGGGAACATCGGATGCAAAAATCACTGTTATATTACTATTATATGTTTCTGTCGCCATTTTGAGCACTTTTGAGATAGACTGTTCAGTAGACTTCTGTAGACAGAACCATTTTTATTTAGACATCACATAATGTAAATAAGTTGTCACAGAATAAGAATATGTGAATATCTCAATTTTGACAAAATGTCAGATAGAACCTTATAATTCCAAAGCGGCAAAATGTGTCTTAGCAGTGTGTGGACATAACCACTCTTCAATTATAAAAAATCCATTCTCTCCTTTTTTTAAAACTCTCAATTATCAAGCCGTTTTGATTTTCAGAGCAGTGTGATGTCATACTGCTCACGCCCCGCCCATGACCGCTTATGGACTGTCCCGTAATAGTATATCTCTGCCCTCAGTCAGTTGTACGTCGTTCGCCATTTTCTCCACGTTAGAGCAGCTGTAGCGACAACAGTGTCTTGTAAGCAATGCAGGTGTTTTGTAGTTGGATGTAAAAGTGAACAAAGAGTCTTTATTATCTCCCGACATCAGAGTCACTGAGGACGCAGTGGATTAGTTTCGTTTTTAATGGTAACGTGCCACCGAACACACAAAAAAATGGAAGAGAGGGGTGGAGTCAGCAGTAGCTCATTATCATTTAAAGAGACATGCACCAAAATGGGCCGCTGTAAACAGAGCTGATTTTGACAAGGTAAAACGTTGCTTTTGTACACGACTATTGAGGAATTTTGACCAAAGTGTCATGAAGAGCCTAAAGAATCATACCAGCTTATGGAAAATAGGCATCCGATGTCCATAAAAAGTACATATTGTCCTATTCTTGTGTGCAGAAAGATATATATGAGTCATATGCAGTCCAACAAAATAATGCAGACAAAAACTTCCAGGCCCGAAGGCCTTTTCTCCAGCGATCTCTTTTCAAAAATCAAAGCGTGCCCATGCATTTTTCATACGCGTATGTTAAAGTTCTTTGCTCGAAGATGACATTCCTCTGAACAGCATGCCAGGCACAATGAAGAACATGAAGACAAGACACACCTCCTCTCTGGCTCAATTGTGCTGTTGCTCTTTGCACCTCATTGGCTCAGCACGTCTAGTCTCCCAGCATCACAAATGATGGTAATTGTGCTTGAATCCACAATATGAAATGATTTATAGCGAAGTTAAATACACCGTTGCCTTTGTTCGACTGAGGGAGTGTTTACTATAATGTGAGCAGCACGCTTGCCATCTCTGGGTACATTAAGCGTCCTTTTGGTTTGTTTGAATATAAATTCTGATTCAATTTTTTGACTCCGCCAGTATTCGGGAAGCTAATAAAATCTCTCTCTCTTTTTCTCTCTCTCTCCTTTCATGCATGCCTGCGGACACAACTCAGCAGGTGAGTGCATTTTTACCTTCATTATGAATTCTTTTGAATTGCAACTTTCACACATCGCCTTTCTAGAACTTTTTAATCTACTGGTTTTCATAATGTGAATGTCAAAATGTCAAACCGCCGTATAATTTAAACATTTTCCACATTTATGCCACCGTTTGTACTTCGGCCGTCCACACGATAGCGAGGTTCGAATAGGCTGTATATAACGCCACATCAAGGGCAAAACTAATCAAATGGTTGCCACAGGGCCTGCACGTTACTGTGCCTATGCTTTTCTGAAGAATCCCGATTCAGCCCTCTATAAAATTACTTCCCTTAAACCACAAATCATTGCCTCACCTTCAGCTGGCAGCTCACGGCTATCGCTGACAGCTGAGGACGGCACTGGAAGTGCTACAACAATTTAATCTCCTAACTGGGAACTAAACTCCGGCCATGTGCACGTAATCAACATGCTAGCAAGATGAGGCCTGCTGAGTGAAGAAAACTTTGCGTCGGCTAGTCTGGATGTCTCGATTTTATTTTTCTGTCCTTGACAGCCTATCTCTCTTTCTCTGACTTCACCTTTTCTATTAAAATTTCATGAATAAAACTACCGGTCATACAAATGCTAAGCTTTCTGAGACAGCGGATATACAGTCTTAAATCCACTGCAAAATGCGCACAAGATCATTTAATCGTGCTATGAGAGTGCCAACAGAGATGTGAGAAGATTTTGAAGGGCGATTTATAAAAAAAACTAGAAAGTATTGAGGCCTGTGGCGTATTTCCAAGGCCGTGCACCTGTAACGCCACCAAACTGCAAAGTGCCATCTGCCGGTCAGCTCACAGAATAAACATTTATTGAATAAAAGCTAAACACGGAGACAGGGCAGAGCTGGGTAATTACGAATCAGAGCTAATCGGAGTGACTAAATGGATTTGTAACTATGTTTGCTTTCTTGAGCTAAACCTTGGGATTGTTAATGACTTTTTTTTGCATTTTCTAATGGGTAAACAAAACAAGGCCTGCGTGTGACCAAAACTCCAGGTAAATCAGCGGTTTCATGTGCAGGAACGTTTGAGAATGAAGTAATTTTTGTATTTTAACAATAGGCTTTCGTCAGGAAATTTGTATCATTAACATCCAATAAACAACACACTGTGAAGATAATAGTTTATGATTTAGAAGCATCATCACAGTATGTTGTTTATTAGCTGTTAATGATTTCACAATATGGAAATAGACCTCCACCATTCGGAAAGATCATTACCGTAATGAGCATTTTATTTAAGCTTATTGGAGTCTTATCACCCCTGTATGACATTTAGGTTTCATTATGCACTAGTAGAGCACACTAGTGTCTCACTACATGGCGCTCAGGAATATTTGATTCTCATCATGGCAATTGCAGCATTCAACTATCTGCTTTCCAAACCGCTTGTCCCATGTAGGGTTGTCAAGATGCTACTTAAATGCTTCGGTTTGCTATCATATTATATTATGTTGTATTATATCATAAAAAATTGATAAGGATCGGTTCTGATAGCCTAGCGGTTAGCGCATTTACATATAGTGCAACTGCACCTCTGGTGATCCGCGTTCAAGTCCTGACTCATGGTCCTTTGTCAGTCCCGTTCCCAACTCTCCACCCCATGCATTCCTATCGATCTCTACTGTCCTGTCTGTTAAAAAGCATGAAAAAGGCCAAAAAAAAAAAAAACTGATAAGGGTGTTGTCATATTTAGGGATGGCTGAGATTAGAAGGCTTAAAAAACTCCAGATATAGACAATCTTGGAAATTCATAGGCAGTAAATTAACATTTAATTTTGTTGGTTTTATGCTCTCTGTAGTCATACTGTATATTACATTATATTATATTATATTATGTTACATTATAGAAATATTTTGCATGATTTTTTTTTATTTTAATATTATGTTAAAATAATACAAAAAAAA
Organism: Labeo calbasu; assembly: GCA_019740295.1. Taxonomy (NCBI): domain Eukaryota; kingdom Metazoa; phylum Chordata; class Actinopteri; order Cypriniformes; family Cyprinidae; genus Labeo; species Labeo calbasu. The sequence goes on from JAHKKF010522956.1 coordinate 12,464, forward strand.
AAAAATATATATATATATATATATATATATATATATAAATAAATTTCATTCAAAATATTAACAAAAACTGGTATAGTTTGTCAATAAAACAAAAATAGCACTGTGGGAATACTGTCATAATATATAATATATGTCATCCGGGCAACTAAAAACGGCACTACTTTCATATCTCTTGTATCACTACACGGACTTGCACTTTCGTCTTTAAGACAAATGCAACCAACATAGGCTCTATATACATTACTGGAAAACTGAAAAAACGTACCTATATGTACGAATCACATATTTTCACACAATTACTTACAGAATATTATATTATGGCTTCATTAAAATTTTTACATCCTGCGCAATTTAAAAACTGATACTTTTGAATATTATCGTCACATATACACATACAGAGTTTTGTAATTCAGTAGGTTTGCTCGGTAGCTCACACGATGCGGCACTGCACTTGAGCGATGAAGAGCTCCGGTACAAACCCTGTGAAACTATGGTTCGACAAAACAGCTCAAATCTGCATATGAAAGTTAAAATTGCACAGCTGCATCAGCAAATGTGTTTTATATCACTTTTGCATTTGTTAATACTATCGGGTAGGTTAAGGTTGTTGCTAGGTTCCATGTTTTCTACATAGTAGTTTTATTTATAGTAGTGAAAGCTTTGGGGCAAGACTGCAGGAGTATGAATGTACATGCAGGCAGTGTGTGTGTGTGTACCCATGATGTATAGAGGCACATAATGCTGTATTGCAGATGGAAGACATATGAAACAGGCATTTGGGTTAAGTGTGTAGGCTGTAATAAAGTGTGGAGGTGAGACCCGTGCGCTCCTATTCTAAAATAACCTCCCCTGCCTGGACATCTTGACATTTCTATTGGCGAGAGGGAGAGGGCAGCTGCAGAAGTGGCACTGGGGGCCGCAGATCATGTTTATTATTTCCTGGGAAGTGATTTCTTCTCCCTGCCGTTTCTGGAGAGTAAACCACACATCACTTACTGTCAGCGCTCCAGCCTCCATCACCCCTCTCCCTCTGTTTATTTATTCAGCCTTCTTCTCCCGCTCCGTCCGTGATGTTTAGAACAATCCCGCAGAGAGTTTCCCCTCCGTCGCTTTTAATTGAGGCCGTAGGTAAGGGCACGCGCACAAACAGGAGGTGACGCGCAATCTTCCCGGTGAAATGGGCCTGTGTCCGTGTGTGAGAAGTGTTTGTGCTCACATAATCTCTAGTTTACTGCTTCATCTCTGTCTATCTGTCTGACTCTCTCTCTCTCGGATTCTCTCACTATATCTTACTGTATCCCTCTATTGTCTGCTTATCTATCTATCTATCTATCTATCTATCTATCTATCTATCTATCTATCTATCTATCTATC